>JBBPKM010000045.1:0-27014 GCA_038089255.1 Austroboletus rostrupii
CGGTCAGGTACCTGAGCTTGCACACCTCCCGCGACCGTGCAACCGCAGCGACC
Organism: Austroboletus rostrupii; assembly: GCA_038089255.1. Lineage (NCBI taxonomy): Eukaryota > Fungi > Basidiomycota > Agaricomycetes > Boletales > Boletaceae > Austroboletus > Austroboletus rostrupii. Next base: position 54 of record JBBPKM010000045.1, read on the forward strand.
ACCGACGTCCCCGCCCCGCCCCGTCCCGCCGCCCCGTCCCGCCCCAGATCCAGCTGATCAAACACCGCCTGCGTGAACTTGTCAATGTCCCTGTCGGTCACGTCCCACAGGTTCGCCACGAGCGTAGGGCTGCCCAACGATCAGCCCCGCATCCCTGCTTCGAACAGGCACCTACCATCCAGCGACCATATAGTTGTACGGCGTGCCCACCCTGTCATACTCGCCCATGCCCCGCAGCGCACCCGAAGAACACCCCCAGAGCATGGCCGCCGCACACCGCGGCAAATGTCGGATTTTGTGTGATCGCACATACTGCTCCCCACCGCCGTGTCCGAAATAACTACAACACGTATGTCCGATCAGCTCAGCCCGTGAAAACGCTGCAGGCACGTACATGACCAGGTCCTTGCGTGACAGCGCGTTCAGCAGCTCCTGCTCGCTCGGCGCACGTCCAATCATCCCCTCCCATCCAACCCCGTGCATCTCCTTGAGCCATGGCGAAAACCGTCCCTCCGTCCCTTTGAGATCGCCACTCGGATTGAGCACATAGTACGTCTTCCGCGCATCCACATGTATCCGATCGATCAGGGCTTCCCCGACGTCCCGTCTCCGCACCCTCGCAAGATGCACCCTGTCCAGCAAAAACTCCACGCTTGGAATCCGACTGACGCTCTGGCCCCGCAGCACCGGAAGACTCTCCCAAGGTATGCTCTGCAAGCTCCGATCAAGCACCAAAAACGTGTGGCTGTCTTCCACAGGCATCACCCTGGCCTTTCTCCTCGCTCCCGCATGCTCCTCCAGCGCGGTCCGTAGATCCACCGTCACTTGATCCATGTCCACCTCGGAAATCGCCACAGGCACGCCATGCAACTGATACAGGTCGAGGATGAAATAGACGAGATCCTCCAGTTCCTCATCCCGGCATGTCGGCGACAGGGACGAAAAGCACGCAATCAGTCCGTCGTCCAGCCGAAGCTTTCTCTTCTTCTTGTCCTGCCGCAGCAAACTCCGTTTTAGCAGCCTTTCCAACCGCGTCCGCAAGTCCCCGATCAGCTCAGCCGACAGCACCGTGTGCGGGCTCAAAATAGCCTAAATGAACAAAACGGCCATCAGAACGAAGCAGATCCCTACAGGGAAAAGAATAATAATCAAACGCGGCCCACCTTGAAAGCCCCTAACCAACAAAACTCGATGTTTTCCAAAAGAGCTTCCAGCCGCTTATCCAGCGCAGTCCGTTCAGCCCACCATCCCGCTCTCGCCTGTGGATCGTCACTCCGAACGTGCGCCGCCCGCCGCGTCCCTTCATCGCTAAGCCGCACAATTTCCTGCAACTCATGCAATGCGTCTTCTAGCGTCAGCCGCAACTCCTCCTCCTCGTCTGTATCCCGTCTTCCACGGAGAGGAATACAAAACAAGAGCGGCTTCGAAGTTGGCGTGTGAAGCCGGCTGACAAACATGCTCGATTTGTCCGGCGTCAGCGTGATGTGGATCACCGTCCAGTGATGCGGAAGCTCGGGTGTACTCTCCAACAACCCTGCCGGCGATAGCACCAGCGAAGCGTACTTTTTCTCAAGCGCAGACCAGTACGATCGTTGTAGATCGCAGTCTTCTTCGTCGGCCGACGGACCACCAGATGCATTACGCCGTCGCGTGTCTGCAGGTAGAGGGGAACCATCCGTCGTCATGGTAAGCCACTGTAAATCGTCCACATTAACGTCTGCAAATTTGTAGGGGATCGCCTCGAGCATCTCTCGATGGAGCGTGATCGCCGACGACGCATCTGTGCAATCCATGAACTAGAGCTCAAAGAAAGAAAAAAAAACACCCAGGTACCCAACAATCGTGCCACCAAAAACGGCGCATCCGTGCTTGCTTTTCCAAGCGATGATTGCAACGTTCGGATCATCGCGAGCGACACAGAAGCTTCCCGTACGTGAGGCACCGCACCCCTCCGCGACATCAATGCCAGATCTGCCCAAAATAATTTCTCCGCGTCGTTGAGAGAACAAACGATATCTTGCGTCGCTGGCACGAGCGCGACCTCCTTGTCCCCTGACATACCCATCGGGAGCGCGATCGCTGTGTCTCACGTCAAACACACGAACATCGACAAGACAAGACAAGGCATACTGGACTCAGTGAGCGAACTCAAAAACATGTCCGAACGGAACTGCTCGTAAACACTATGCAACGTCAGTTTCGCCATGATCGCATGCTCTTCTCCCTGTTCCGACGCCGGGTCACCTCTCGAACAAACGGATACGGAGCACGCCCACCTTTGTCTCGGCAGACTGCGGCAGCGCCATCAACCGGTCGATCAAATCCTTGAAGACATTGTCACCCTCATTTCTCAACAACCAGACTAGCCCTTCGTAAGCCAAGAGCACGACGGTCAGCATGAACGCAACTCACTGTGCCTGCGAAGGATGGTAGACAAAAGCCTGGGCACGACCATACCTTGCCCACCACTGATCAACACACCCATTTGGGACGGCTCGAGACTCGACTTGCGTCGCCTAAACCCCGCACATCAGGATTCGACCAATTACAGTTCCAATCGACGCACCCGCCATCGACCGATCCGATCCGCCGCTCCAGCTCATCCAACGTCTTCCATGCTCGCTCGTAATATTCGCCTGGATCGCCCTCCTCCGCCCGCTCTTCACATAACACCACATAATCCCCTTGAAGCCTCTGCGCGTCCGCTGCATCGATCCCTAACATACCCCCAACGAGCGACGCAGCTCGCTCGAGCGCCTCCCGTCCCTCCGTCAACGCACCCTGCCCCAACAGCACCTCGCCGCGTAGTATACATGCCCGCGCGACCACCGCAGGCGCGCGCGTGCTTTCCGCCAAATCGATCACCTGCTGCACAAAATAGAGTGCCTCTCGGGGCGACCCGCGTGCGTGGTATGCTTGTGCGAGCGAAAAGAGCGTTGAGACAAGGTGCGACAAAAGACGCCACGAAAGCGCATCAACAGGTGTCAGCTTTGCACGCACGGGTGCCGTCGACGGGGGTTGGTCCTGATTGGTGTGACTGGCGACTTCAAATGGGTTCAAATCTTCTTGCGTTGATTTCGGAGCGGCGCCTGTACAGGGTGGATTGAGGCGTGATAATGCGTCGATGGCGCGGCTCCAGAGCCGCAATGACTGAAGCATGCTGCATAGAGCACCTACGACGTTATCCTGGGGAATAGCTGTCAGCGTGTTCGAACTGTCCTCGAGGGACCCCTTACCTTGGAGTATTGAACAACTGCAAAGACACGACATGCCAACGCAGCCCGCTCAAGCCGTTCCACGCGCATCCGTATACGCTTTGCAGTTGGCATCGTCTTATCCTCCACAGCAATGGCAGCTTCTAGACTTTGAGCATCGCGATAGGCACTCGCGCTGTATATAGCCTTTTCAGTGGACGCCCGGTAGACACTACATGCATACGCACCTCGCTACGACATTATCTCCAAGCGCGAGCACCTCTGCATGCCCCAGCAAGTATTGTAGACGTACCTCGTCAGGTACTTCACCCACCTTGAGCACGCTGGCGCATTTGCTGAACAAGGCACCCGCGCGCTTGGTTTTACCCAGTTTAACGTATTCCTTAGCTAGATCGACGCAGATGATAGAGTAGGCTGTAACATGCGGTGCGGTGAGCCTGACAGGGTGTAATGAGATGGAAGCATCTACCTTCTGCTGGGACGGGCGTCTGATGTTCGCACACCCGCTTGAGTAATTCGAGGAATTTCACTTTCAGTACGATGAGCCCTAGCAATCCAAGCAAATGAATGTTCATTTCTATTGCACCATCGTCAGTAACCAATCAGTCACGAGGATGGAAACATACGGATCAATCCCAGAACGGGCTGGAGATCGAACGTAGCCGCAGTTCTCTTGGATACGGAAGCATCGCAAAGCGTGGGTTCCCCTATGTCCGTAGAGACTGTTCCGGGGGCTATCCAGACAAAAAAATAATAATCATATGAACAAGGATACAGCAATCAAAGAGATCGATCACCTTTACGGGGCTGAGACTTGGCCACAGCAACGGACACTTTTCTGGAATTCTTTGTGATATCCGTGCCCAAACGACCCTTTTTCGCTATGATATTGTTTGCCTTCTTCTCAGCGCCTACGTAGACTGATTTCCCCTTCGGGCTCGTTTCCATCCCCAGCTTTCCAGGTGACAGATCGTTGAGGACGTTGTAAGCTGCTTCGACGTGCGTCGCAACGGCACCCATCATATCCGCCCCCGCAGGCGACTGTCGATACGCATGGAGCGCCAACCACATATATACAGCAAACTTCAGCTGGGGGACCATACTTGAAAGATCGTCCGACTCCAACACCTAAAAAAACGGACCATGAGAAGAAAAACGAGGCGAGTACGGCTCCCGAGTACCGCGTACCTCCCGAGAAAGTAGGGACAGCGCCTCCTGCCCCATACTATCGACATCAAACGGCGTCGACGCATCTGAACGCTCGCTCAAGCCTTCTCGCCAAGACGCACTGAGCGCTGTCACCAAAACCCGGGCTCGCTGTATCGGCGCCCAGTCCGCGTCGTATACCGAGAGCAGATCCTCTATGATACGAACCATCGCCTCGCGCACTTCAACTTTGTGTCCTATGCTTTCCAGCGTGAAGAGCTGACGCGCCAGGATTGCGCCTGTGATCTTTGCTTTGGATCTACCGTCAAGTGGGAACGTGGATATGGGTTCTAAAGATGGTGATTGGGTAGTGTTCGCATCAGGAACGTGGAAGATGTGTCTCAGAGAGATCTCGGCCGGAGAGAGGAAAAGCTCGCATGTTGAAGCATACGTAAGCCTTTCGATAATGGACGAGAGCTGCTTGAGCGGAAGGGGTGCGTTGGGTGAAAATAGCTCAGCAGAAGACAGGCAAGAGAGATGGTGAGTGTAAGGAAACGTTCGAACACTTTCCACGAAACAATCATAGGCAAGCTAAAAAATGTGGCGTTAACGACAGAAGGGGCGATGTCGGCCGCAACGTACCTTGCGATCGCCAATCTTGGAATGACACACCCCGAGAAGTTCGTATCTCCGAAACATTTGCTCTTCGAGTTGTTGTCGACCTTCTCTTTCTCGATCGCTTTCGCCATCTCGTTCACCGTCGCATGCATTGCTGTACATTGTCAATACCCGTCTTCCTAGGTCACATCCTTCCTTGAGAAATCGAACCGCTCCACCGAGTCGATCAGCGGTGTATAATGTCCCACCCAAGTTGTGTAGCGTGCCGGAAATACATCGAAGGAACGTCGCAATATCATCCGCGGTCATCGCTCCGATAGAAACCGCCTCAACAACAGTCATAGCGCGCTGAACGTACTTCAAAGTTGGTGTATAGCTTTCCATGTCTTTAGGATGAAGTCGAGAACGTGCAAGGGTAAAAAGGATGTCAACGAGAGGTGTTAGCACGCTCTTTATTTCTGTCTTCTTTCCAGCGCCAGTTCCCTGCGGAAGAAAATCATAATCGAAAAACCAGATATAACGGGAAAAGTTACCTGTTTTAAACAGCTTTCCAAGGCAGTTGCAATGACCTCTAGCAAGGATGTTGCGGCACCCTTCGATTCTGTCTGACTTTGTGGAGCACCCAAGACCCGAAGTGCGGCGCGTCGTATTCGTTCCAATGCGCGTTCCAGTTTACCACGTGCCCGTAACAGGTCTCCATCGATCTGCAAGGGATGTGATGTCGACTTCGGCACAGACAATTCGGCCGAGGGCTGTTGTGGATCCGAGGATATATACCGATCCAGACTCGATATGAGTTTACTGTAACAACGAACTGCACCCATTGCTTCTTTCACATGTTTCACGAACTCTGGACCTGACCGAGTAAATCGTCAACGAACAAACACGTCCGTCCTGCAGCCTCACCTCCGTTATCGAGACCCGCGGTTGCTTTGACAAAAGTCGCACAGCATTGTGCGCATTCTACTAATACCTTATCTTCGGTACTCTCGCGGGGCCCGTCCTCGGCGTCTTGCGGGGTATCAGACTCGGAAAGTTTCAGTTCTCTAACTTGAGCCACAAGGCTATCGATCGAATGGGAAGAAGACTGTGGTAGATTCGAAGCAGACAGAGAAGATGGAGATGGTTGAGGAATACCCATTAGATCCGAGATTTGATCTAAAATAGATATATCACTCTGTTCACGAGCACCTAATCAGCCAGCATGAAAGAAACCGGACAAGAAGGCGAACCTTTTGAGCAAACGTCATCCATGTTTCGCACATTTGGATAAATTGACGACCATCTGAGAATGCACGTTCTCGGAGACTCTGCGCAAGCGTCACTACTTCGGATAAACTGCTCGAAATACATCCAGCAATTGATAACTCCCTTTCCTCTTCAATAAGTAACGACGAGAGCGCCTGAGCACAAGAATGACATGCTTTATGTACTTGGTCCCAGAAAGTACTAGATTTGATGGTTCCAGGTGTCGTGTGCAATAGACATGTGAGGGCAAACATGCGGAGACGGAATATAGATTCAGCATCCACAGAGGACCCGCTGGTGGAAGACAGAGCGATGCATGCTTTAGTGATGGAGGTATATGCTTTCGTCAAGAGTGCGTCCCTTGTTTTGGGGGGGATATCGTCGCGTTTCATGTATGGAGCCCAGGCGAGCAAGGATTGTGAGTGGAAAAGAGTGTCGACAAGTGCGCTGATCGAGAATGGAGGAGAAGGGCGCAGGACAATAAAGAGAATTGCATCAAGGGCATGCACTATGGATGTCATCAGTAAGGTGAGTACAGTAGGGTCATCTGAAGTCGGATGAGGGAGTGAAAGGAGGCGCAAGAGTGATGGGCTTTGATCATTGGAGGAACCAGAGCCTGTAATATGCAACAGACATGGATACATGTCCTCGAGAAACTGAACAGCATCTTTATACTAGTAGCAATGTTACTATTGCTACATGATGCGAATCACAGGCCACGCACCAACTCAAGTGTGATTAGCTTCCCAGTGATACTGCAAGCTGCCCGTTCCACAGCCAAGCCATCCGTCGCAATTTCTCTGAGCTTCTCCAGAGCTTTCCTGGCAGTCTTCATCGCGTCATCCACCTTGCTCGCGCATGCATTCGCGTCAGGAACATCCTTCTTTTCTTTGGAAGACTTCCATCCTGACTGTACTGCAGCAGATAGGTTCTGCAATGAGAGGTTCACTATCCGCATGTGCTTTGTGATTTCCTCGTCCTTTCCAAGTGGGGTTGGCCCAAACGCGGGTGGCCGTCTGCTTGCTTTGGGTAGGCGTTCTACAGTTTCCGTCGCCTTCACGCGGGTCGTTCTCCGTGTCAGATTGGATATCTTCGTGGGTGGCATGAGCGGGTGGCAAGTAGCTGGAAGTGAGCGACACGGACGCGTTGTGTCACATGACCCCGTGATCTAACTTACAACAATTCCAGGCTGAGAAATTTGACGAGCTACGTTACTACTTGAGCTGTAGTAGAAAGTATCCGGTTGGAGTAGCGAAAGTGGATGCAAACTGGCAACCTTCAAGAGAAATACATGTATCTATTGAATCTGACGATTAACTTAGACTGAGCCTGGTTGTTTTCGGATCCCTGAGACCAAGGATTGTGCGTGGATTGATAAGTGCTGTCACAGACAATCCGAATATAGTAATCGGATGACTAATCTTATGCTCCCCCGCCGGTACTGTACTGAGTCGACGTCATATACCATAGGGATGTCGCAGTATTAGGAGAATAATATCTTGTACCGGTCCCATCACTGCCTGAACTCGCCCAATCGTTGTCCCGCTGTTTTGCGCCTCCTTCGCTGCTCGCCCTCTTAAGCTCTCACGTCCCCATCACGCTCAAAAATAAGGAATATGTGTATGCCGCGAGACAGTGGCATACCTCAGTCAGACAACAGCACGAAAACTGCCGACTGGCAAATGGACGTCTTCCTAAAACTGACAACATCTCCGGTCGCCACTTAATCACAGGACTCACCGTCAATCCAGCCGCAGCTGCTTAGGAGAGTCTCCTGCTCGACCGCAACCAGGCACAGCCACTTTATGATTATTCATCAATCGCCGGCCGCTGACAGACCGAGTCATGATAAGCACCTTTCAACGACTCTCAAAAGTTTTTTTTTTTTGTGCCTCTTCTGTACTTCTCTGTCTTTATTTTACCACATTTATTTTTTGTCAGACTATGTCTAGTCCAGTGGCTTTCGATCACTTCCTCAGCCAGCCTCGTCCAGACATCGGCAGGGCCGATGGTCTTGTCGACACAACTACGCTCGCCGCACACGATTTCGATGTCGATACACGAACTGGTTTCATGCCTCCGGATCCTCCTCTCAGCCAACTTCCCGTTGAGTGGAAGCCATGGGAGATTATTCTCGACAAAGCTGTGTCGATGAAGCTGCAGCTTGCAGTGAAGCAGGACCTTACTGAAGAAGAAACTGTACGATCTGCCTCATGGCGAGAAATCCTGTGTAATGATGTGGGTATTTCCCGTGTGAGGAGCTCTGATCGTAAATAGCTAATCAGTTGCATTGATTAGTTGCCTATTTTACCGGTCAAGGGCCTTACGGCATCCGAGCTGTTGCTCCGTCGTGCTCATCATGTGCTCACCTTCATTATGCACATGTATATCCACACGCTTCCACTTGACGCGGAAATTCGTGTTCCACGATCTATCTCTATCCCACTTCTTGAGATTGCGACTCATCTGCAATTACCGCCTATTGCGACATATTCTGACACTGTGCTCTATAATTGGAAGTTAAAATCTCCCACAGACGGGACTCCGCCTACTCTAGATAATGTTTCTAGTCAAGACCTCTTCACAGGAACTCACGACGAGGAAGAATTTTATCTTGCCTCAGGACGCATCGAGATCAAAGGTGTCGAGGCCCTCGAGCTTATGCGTGCAACTATGGACGAAATGTTCGTCGGAGATGAAATCGCTGTGCGTCGCATCACAGGATACCTCCGCGACCTTGCTTCGGTCGTCGACGAACTGACATCCATCTTGCTGGACGTTCGAAAAGGGTGCGATCCCGAATACTTTTACCACAGTATCCGACCATGGTTTCGCGGAGAGGACTCGGACGTGATGAATAGAAAATGGATATTCGAAGGTCTCGACGAACATCCAGAGATCGAGCCACCAACAGACTTGTCCGGACCGAGTGCTGGACAGAGCGCACTCATTCATGCTCTCGATATTTTTCTCGGACTGGACAGCTGTAGCTTTGTCGAGCGTGCGGGGAACGACGATAGATGGTCGTTGCTTCGCCGCATGCAGATCTACATGCCGAGACATCACCGGAAGTTTTTACGCCATCTGATGGCGAACTCGAGACCTGTCCGGAGCCTGGTAGTCGATGGAGACCCGATCCTTGTAGAAGCATACAACGATGCAGTGCGTGCAGTGAAGGGATTCAGAGACGGACACCTTCGGATCGTTGCGTTATACATCATCGGACCGGCGAGCCGGGAGAGAAGAATGTCGAAAGAAGCCCAAGACGCCGGGTTGGTGGAAAAGAGACCGCCAGTTAAGGGTACTGGGGGAACGCATTTGGTGCGGTTTTTGAAAGGAATCAGGGATCAGACTGCAGAGGCCGTGGTTGACGCTGGAGGAGGCTCAGTGAGCAGCATGTAGAACGGCAGGGCCTGCAGCTGCTTGGCCCCACTCCAACGCAAAGTCAATAAATTCACAATATCCTTTTTACACCTTTTTGTGACTTTCACGGCTTTTCACGGCTTCTTCAGCTTCCAAAAAATGGCGGTCGTCCAAAGGTTTAGAAAATCGCGCAAAGAAGCTCGTCGAGCCATCCCATTAGCAAAAAGGAACAAAAGCACCAAGGACAGAAGAAAGACATCATATTACCCTATATATATATTGTCAGTGACTACTACCTGAATCCCGGTCGCAAAAACAAAGAAAATTTGTATTACTCCAGGCTGTAATGTGATGGATTGGTGGAGAAGAGAAAGTGTCAGGTATACAAAACGCCTGGTGCGCGACGATAGCGTCAATTGGGTGGACAAGAGTCAAGGTGTCATATTACCGGCCGATGATGCACTCGTACTCGACGACATCTTGCCAGTCTGGAGGTTGCTGGAGGACGACAAACTTGTTAGACTGATTTGTGGATGAAGAGAAAGTCTAAGGCTTACGAAATGGCCTCACTGGTGGAGAAGTAAGGCGTACAAAAACAGCCTCGAGCTCGATGACCCATCAAATTGGTGGATGAGGTTTAACTGGAGAGCATCAAATTACTGGGGTGTGGCGGACGCGTGCTCGACGACGCCTCGAGTTGGAAGTACTGTTCATATTGGTGGAGTGATGTAGGTTGGAAGGATGAGTGAAGCGGGTTGGAAGGACAACGGGCTCGTGATCGATGTCGATGAGGGATGAGATTGGGCGGTCTGAGGGCGGTGTTGTGTTACTCCATGGATGACAGAAGCCTACTAGTAGGTTCAGAAGACTAGCAAATGCATAGTGGTCGGCATATTTATTGGCATAGATGTTGAAACCATATGCATATTTTTCTTGGGTCACCTCCTTTTTCTTTTCTCTTCGAAAAGTTTGCACACTCTAAACAAAAGGAAGGAAATAGACAGTAGTAAGTGTAAAATAATATTGTATGTAATAAAGGGTACCCTGTGAATCATTGGCACTCAACCGCACCTCCCCCGCTTCCTCCGATCCGAGATCTGCACGAAGCAGGCTAGGATGAGCTCGGAGAAGCTCATATAGAGGCTTTGACAAAGCACACCTGTTCAGACCAAAGTTCAACATGTAACGGAGAGTTTGGTATAACGTGGTGGTGCGGAGATCCATGGACGGCACGGTAGTAAAAGATTGCGTTGGCGACATTCATGGTGGCTGTTGCATTTGTCCGGCTCGTCAGATAGGGGCTAATTCATGTAAACCCGTACACGTGACCGGGTATTGGTGTTGGGTTACCACGTGACATATTACATAATAGACACGCTTGTCCCGAGCACGCGGTGACCGCGAGTGTCAGCCACACTCACGCTAGCGTCTTCTTGAACTTGCTCACCGACATTTCGAGGCGTTAGGCCACCGGAATGTCTGTCTTCACGACCTACTCGAAAATGCCCTCGGCACAACCTCAGAAAAATCACCAGCTCCAGCGTCGCCCACCGTTTTCGAGCACGACAAACCAAATGCCACCACAGGCCCCCGATCCCAGCAAGCAAGAAAAAGTAAAGGCCCAGCCACCAGATCCCCCTTTACCGAGACAGAACAGCAAAACAACACCCCCTTCCCCGCCCAAGGTCATTACCGACAAGAACCGGATCTTGGAGTTCCACCGCGTTGGATTCTTGGGCGAGGTCTGTTTATGCTCTGGAAAAAGTATCCACCGCTAACGTTTTTTTTGATAGGGCGGTTTTGCGCGCGTGTATGAAGTCAAGGACGCCCGAGGAACGCGCCATGCGTGCAAAGTCGTCACCAAGACATCCCTCAAAACCAAAAAGGCGAAAACCAAGGTTTGTGCTTTCCGGTCGATTGGTTCCTTCCAATAAAGCCTCGCTAGCTTTACGCAGAAATCAAGATACATCGTTCGTTGTCACATCCCAATATTGTCCGCTTTTACGAATGTTTCGAGGACGACGACAACGTATACATGACCCTCGAGCTCTGTCACAGTGGCTCTCTCATGGACATGCTGCGCCGCCGCCGCCGCTTCACCGAACCTGAAGCGCGTTTTTTTTTGGTCCAAATCATTGGTGCCTGCAATTACATGCACACCCATCAAGTCATTCACCGTGACCTTAAACTCGGTAATTTATTCCTTGACGTCAACATGAACGTTAAAGTCGGTGACTTTGGTCTTGCTGCGCTAATCGAGAACCCTGGTGAAAGGAAGAAAACTATATGTGGAACGCCCAACTACATAGCCCCGGAGGTGCTGTTTGACACAGCAAATGGGCACAGTTTTGAAGTTGACACTTGGTCTATCGGCGTCATTCTTTATACTCTGCTTATCGGACGTCCTCCTTTTCAAACCAAAGATGTCAAGGATATTTACACGTGAGCCTGATTCAAGTTCCACGTCGCACGTTCTAATTCACATTCTAGCCGGATTCGTGACAACATTTATGAGTTTCCCCCAGAGAGACGGATATCTTCCGATGCGCGCGAGTGCATTACGTCCATTCTAACTCCCGATCCGAGCCAACGGCCCACACTTCTCGAGATTATTGCATCACCCTTCATCGACTACGGCATCATACCTCCCTTCATCCCTCTTTCTGCGCACGATGCACCACCCGACTTTCGTTATATCACTCGACCCATGTCGATTGTCAACCTTGCCAAGATTAAGAAGGCAGCGTTGCTCGACGACGATTATGTTGCAAATATGGACGTATCGAGTGGACCACCCCCTAACACCCAGCCCGAGAAGGCCAGTGTTCCCATCACGTCGAGTATCGCGCAGCAGGAGAAGGAGTTCCAGAAAGCTGTCCAACCTGGCAGTCCCATCTCTGCATTGCTCAGTTCGGCTCGGCAACCTCTTGTCATGTCCACAACCAACATTACGAAAGAGTCGCCGCTCATGCGCAAGCTCCAGGCCGCCAAGGAGACTAAACCATCCCCTTTGCGCAATGTGCGTTCGACGCGTGCGCTGGGGGACATAGAGGAAGAGGAGCCGGAGGCGCCACGTGGGACACGAGAAAAGAACTTCGACCTGCAAAGGATAAAGGAACTCGAGTCTCACAAAGCGCGAATTGTAGCTCAGATGGCACCCGTTCCCGGGCATGTTAACATTCATACCGAAGAGGAACCGGAGAATGTTCCCCCCATGCGCAGTGATGTCAAGGGTAAAGAATGTGCGCGCGAAGAGCGGAAAGATACTTTGTTCAAGCCAGATGTGGAGACAGAGACACAGCCGCGAATGAGTGGTTTCGAAGCGGCTGCACGGACGTTGACGTTGGCCTTTAACGCTAAGGCGATGGGCAAGGTATTCCGCGACCCCCACGAGGACGCGTGTCTACCCAATGAACGTGTCTTTATCGTGTCGTGGGTGGATTACTGCAACAAGTATGGGATGGGGTATGCGTTGACAGATGGTTCTGTGGGAGTACACTTCAATGATAGTACGACATTGATCCTTTCAGCGGATAAGCAGTGAGTCGGGATGTTGAGAATTCAGCACCAATCCCTGACTGACACCAAATAGCCATTTTGACTACATCTCGACCCGTAAACAAGGGCAAGTCTATGGCCGCAAGAATTATTCGGTCTCGGAGTTCCCAGATGAACTCAAGAACAAAGTGTACCTGCTGAAACACTTTGAACGGTACATTATGGATCGACTTTATGGCGACTATGAGTACACGTTTGAGGACTCCGATCGGACGAAGGGCATGGACTTTGTTCAGAAGTATCTACGGATGAAACACGTCATCGTCTTCAAGATGAGCCACGATGTTCTTCAGGTAATTTTTTCTTGTTCGACGATGCGTCGTTTTCACCTCCACTTTTATCCTCCCAGTTTAACTTTTATGATCACTCGAAAGTAATCCTCTCCTCGAATGGCTTGTTGGTAACGCATATAGACAAGAACTACAAGCTAACGCGGTATACGCTGAGCGAAGTGATGGCGCAAGCGCTGCAACCACCACCTGCGGACCCTGATCAAGCCAAGTTCCAACAGCGGTTAGTGGACAAGCTGAAGTACTGCAAGGAGGTGTTGACGAGTATACGGAATGCGAGTGCTGGGATGGGGGACGAGGATGGGTCGAGCGGTAAAGGGTCGACGCGGTAGACTTACGGAGGCGATGGGAAAGTCGGCCGCTCTGAATGTCGTGTGGTGTCGAATTTGGTTTGGTTTGAAGCTCGCGTCGTCGCCAGTATATCCGTCTCATTTACGCTTTTCTTCATGATTTTTTGTTTGTTTGTTTTCCTCGCACGTTTTCTTTTATGTTTTCACGTTTTCTTCGGTCGACGCCTTTTCCGAGTTGCGGATGATGATGGTTGTCGTTTTCTCATTTTCTTTTCTGTGCGTTGGACGCTGAGTTGGAACGACGATCATTCTAGGGGTACAATTTGTTGAGCAAAGGGTACTTCGTCTTATTTTGCGTAGACAAAGTACACGTCGATGCATCAACCAGGTCGCAGTGACGTGGTAAACCACGATGCAATCTATTCGGGTCATAGTGATAATACAGTACTTAATCCGATGACTTACTCTATATGCCAACTTGTTCGTACGACACATTAGACAATACACAAAATAGTAGACCTGGTTCGTTTAGCGTGAGATTTCATCCTCGGGGATTTAACTGTGTGTTCGCCTCCACGGCAACAAGATCGATGGCCCGGAATGCAAGATGGACGTCACCAATTGGCAAGGAGTCGGTATTGGACACGGAGCTGGGATCAAACGCCAGGCGTTGCGCGAAGATTATGAATTGACCTAGCTAAGCAGCAAAAGTCTATTGGTGAAAGAATTTCGAGACTTTCTTGCCCGATGGTCGACTTCTCTGATCGCGTGGGGACCAGCACCATTGAATAAAGTCGTGAATGCCGCCTAGTATGGTACGTCCACCGGACGCGCCAAATTTTAAAACCTTTTCAACATGTCATCCAGTGCAAATTCCACTCTGTTTAGCCAGGGAAAATTCCCAGAAAGCATCTATCAAACTAATGATCGAATTGAAATAAACAGCTGACAAGAGCCACGGACCGCACGCGAAGTTGCTGGAGCCTCAAAACGGCGGTTTGCGTGTTGTATTCCATTCCGCTGGCCATCGTTCAACGAATCCATTCAGGATTTAAGTAGAGGACAAGATCGCCTCCATGCCCGAAATTAAAATAGTCCTGCTTTTAGGGGTCTTTGGGGTCGATGTGCTGAACCCAATCGTGAACATGAACTTGTCTTATCATAGACCGACGACCGTACCTGAGATACTGAGTTGGTCAGTTGTTTGACTGTGTTGAGCACTTCATATCTCGTTCACAAACTTTCGCCGGTAATGTCTGTCACTAGTACAGACGTCCCCGATCTTGCTGAAAACACGATCCTGCTTGAATTCATCGACACTTCTGAATCATTACATTATGTGATTACCCATGTCTTTCTCCCCGTCGAGCTTCCGAACCGCAACGACTACTCTCTCGAGAATGATCTTTTACTGATTCGTGCAATGTGTGCTGCTGCTCAAGCCTACACCACACATGGATGCGAAAAATATGAACCTCGTTGGCATCACGTCGTAAAAATGCTGGAAAAGCTACAAGTATCTCTCCAGTCGGAGCATCTTGATTCCGGCCAAGTCACCTCCGAGCTGTGCGAAATGCAAACGGGAGGTATGTTTCCTTTTTTTGTTTATCCTTTCAAAGTCTTGCTGCTGACCGGTACATCTACAGATTCCCTTACGCTCTTCGTCCGACGCCAGAATGCAGCAATTTTTCTCACGAAGCGAGAAAGCTCTATGCTTTTCGAGTCGTTCGAAGTGTCCCCACGCGAGCGCGCTGTCGATAAATCTCCGGGCTCTCTGGTGTGCTCATACCCTTGGTCTGCCATCGAGTTGCCGGATGAAGTGTTCGGAGACCCAGATTTCCAGTTCGAATTCGCCAACTTTATATCTCTTCCAAATGCTGTCGAAACAGGTATCCTCCTCCCTCCAGCCGGTCACCCGCAGTACATCACGGCTTTGCTTTCCGGGATTTTGCGGAGCATCGGACGCACTGCGGAGGTTCTTTTCGCTACGAAACGTATCCGTGACAACGTTGGTCGGCCTGAGGATGGTCTTAACTCACCTGTGGACAACGATACAGCTAAGGAACTAGGTGTTTGGCGTCGCTCATCTATATGGCTTCTTATCCGGGTGTCAATGCAGATGGCCTTTGATCGCTCATCCCCGGGACGTGATTCGTACAAAAGATTCATGCTGTTCTTCATGTGTTCCTTCGCAAAGTCGACCAAACACGAAGACTTATCCAACGAATTGCTCCATCTGATGTCATCTAAGATTTTTCGGCGTCTAGGCAAGCTTGGCTCTGCCGCACCGTCCTGGCTCTCTAAATTATCATCAGAGACATGTAGCTATCTTCAGGAGGTACTTGATGACAGACGGATGCAATCTCATTCTACCTATTCCCCCCGCCCATTTCGGACTCCCTCACAAGATGAACTTGCCCGAGATACACAACTTTCACTTCTGCACAGCCGCGAATACATTCAAAATGTCCTCGCAGGACGTCATCTGGATTTCAAACCCCTTAACATCCCTTTCTACCCTTGTCATTATCGCCGTAGCGTCATCGATGATCTGCTGTCTTCGAGGGATGCCATGTTTTTTGACCAGATATACGATGCTGACCCTATGACGACTCTCTATGACATTGAACAATCTGTGGAGCAGGAGATTGATGAATGGCTGGTTCGTGTCACAGATGTGAATGATGCATGCACGAAGCTGGAGACATTGATGGACAGATACCTGGTGGAATCGCGTGTTCAATGGAAAGGAAATCCAGAAGATACAAGTGTCTCAGTGCTAACAGCACTTGAGCTCTTCGTCGCGCTCGACATGCTAGTTGTCAAGGAGGTCCCTATGCTTGCCGATTATTCTCCCGAGATTCCGATAGCTCTTCTGGAATCGTTGCTCTTGCGAAAAGCAGCAAGCCTTCACCGTCTTTCCCGCATATACCAATATATTTCTCTGCGCCACTCTCAATCACGCCCAGGGTGGTCAGTCCTATCAAACGAGTTCAATAAAGACAGTTTTTCTGTCCGATATTATGACAAATGTCCACGCCTGCAGAATCTCAGAGCTCGCATTAAGCGAGATGCCGCTGAAGGAAATTCTAGCCTAAAACCAGATGATGGGGTCCAGGAATGTCAGCATCAACTATGGACGGATGAAGATCGAATGGTTTCCTGGTTGCGATTACTTGCATCTCCCTTACACAGCAAGGTTATCGTTTTCGAACTACAATGCCCAACGTACATTCGTATCTGGCGTTCTGCTGCTCCTCGCATTTTGCGCTATTTCATCAATATCTTTCCTGACCGGTTCTCGGAAACGATACAGGAACGCAATCTACTTGCTGATGTTCCTGCACTACGACCATATTCTGCCCAGCATGAACAAAAATCCCCAGCCATCCAGATTCACTTGGCATATTTTGGTCCCGGGAGTTCGTATTCTGCGACTAGCCCATCGCTATGTCATGCAATCCAGGTTCCAGTTTTGAGAGACAAATACTCAGAATTGGATAGTTCAAATAATGGCCCGGAGAGCCGTTTCTTAATATGGCGGAAAATAGAAGACTGTGACAGCTTAATGGTTTACACGTATAGGATTTCGAACCACGATGAGTGTTTGTCATGCTCAGGTCTGAAAAAATATGTCGACTTTACCTCTCATACCCCGAACGATGTCTTGGCGACTCTGGTAAACTGTCCTGAGGACTTTTCCCTCGAAGAGTTCATTACATTTGCAAACCTACGGAGCGGTGGGTTGCTTCAATGGGTCAACATCCTGCAGGGACTACGCAGCAGAACTCTGAACCTTCGACGCCACCAGGTTCATTATATTCTTTCTAAGGCAACCTTTCAAGTCGGACCACTCGATTTGAACACCGGGGCCTGGATTTGGCACGAAGAGCTCCAGGATCCATTCTTTTGTAATGCTCTTCTGAACGAACTTGACAGTTTGTTCCTAGATGTTGGAGCCAGCTTGATTGACGGGATGGTTATGAGTAATATTTCGTTATTGCTCACTCGCGTGATGGCGTCGAGCCCTGGAGAAAGTATCTTGAACCAAGCTATCGCACTTCTTCGGAGAATACGAAAAAAGACTTTCGATTGGGCACAGGAGCTGTCATACAACTTGGCAAAGGCACCTACGAGCAAAGAACGTAGCAATCTCTTGCTAGATATGGTCATCACTTGCCGAAGCACATTTGATGTCGACTCCTTTCTTCTGCATAGGCTGTTTAATTCCACAGTGGACGTCGATGCCGCGCTTTCCTCTACCTTCTTCATCCATGTGCTTCATCCCGATCTCAATGACTATGAGCGTATGTGCGATTTCTCGATATCAATCGTGTATCATCTCGGTTGATGTTAATTCGTAGGTTTAACATTCGACCAGTATTTATTGCTTCTCCTCCGACGAGACTACCGTCTCTCTTTCTCTCTCGAAGAGACCTTGGCCGATGTAATTCTTGCCGATGTATCGGATTATGGTGTCGACCACGCAGTTCAAAAAGTATTTCCTAGCCACAAGCCAAGTACACGCAGATGGAAACGTTTGCGGCATCGAAATTCCCGTTGGCTTACTTGTCAGACCAACCAACCAGTGTTACAAAAAGTGCACTTCAACTTGCTGGACGGCGCTCTTCTAGTAAATGGAGAACCCGTGGGAGGATTGCCTCTTATGATCAGGGATGACCGAAGGTATAAAGAGATTTTTCGCAATGTGCGTACATACATCTTTGGGCGGCTAATACCAAGAAATATTCCTCAACCATGGCGACTATTTCCAGCAAGGCTTCTTTGTAATACCATCCGATCTCCACGGAATGGATTTCACAACACTGGCCGCATTAACCGAATACAAAGTATGTAAGCCATAACTGTGATAAAATCATGCTTAAATATGTGTAGGTACACTTTTCGCAACGAGATGACGGCCTGGTGGTGCGAGCACAACATAATCAATCAAAAGAGGTCCTCGAGGTTATTCCTGAAATAGAACTACTGGAAGACATTCCTCCGGCACTTATATTTGGTCATGTTCATTGGTTGAATCTGTCTACGAAGATTATCGAAATTCGTCCTTTGGAGCGGCTTTGGGAACAGTCCTCAGAGAACTGGAGGTTGGATTGTACATCTGAACATTACCGCATGTACAAAGGTTCCGAGGCGCTTGTGGACATACGAAGCCCAGTCTGCACTATGGTGTCAAAATGTTTTGAATCCTTTAGCAACTTCAACACGGCTTTCATCGGGAACGAAACCAGGAATATTATTATCTCTACATCTCCCGTTGAAGCTTTCCAGCCCACACCAGTTTTGCGACTCTCCGTTGTGCTACCCCGATACGGGCTATCCTTTTTTTCAAATGATCGAGGAGAACTGGAGTCCTATGATTTCAAGGACATGGTTTATGACGAGAATCGGAGTTTAGGAGCATTATTCGGCCTAGAGAATCTCCTCGTTCTTCGGCAGAAATCCCACCTTCCAGAGGAGTTTATTCCCAAACGCGTGCTCGTACCGAATGTTCGTTTTGAAAAGCACAGTGATCACCAAGTACGAGCGGTTATTCGGTATAGCCAATTTAACGAACCTGGCGAACCATTATATCATACCTTCAAAGTCGACGGCGAATTGGGTTGTTTAGTAGGGGACGGTAGCCCGAGAACCACACAGCGTCTCGCCTACCTGCATGCAGTGACTAGTCTCAGCAAACCTGATCTACTCACAGGTAAAACGGGTGCACAGGTAGCACTTCATCTCTTGCAATCGGCTGTATGTCGATCTATCGTAGGGCATGATACTGGCAAACTTGACTATTCCCTGTGGTGCGCCGATGATAATTATATTCTTACTCAGTATCCTCAAATCAAAGTCGCACGCAATGAAATCGAACTTAGTCATTACTCCAGCCATTATTTATGTGGTCGTGGATCTGCTAGCATGGCAGATAAACGGGCCATGCAGCGAGCTGCACACTCATTTATACCAAATTTGACGGTACGAGCGGCTTCTGATCTAGAGGAATGCAACGGCGCTGGCTACCACATCCCAGAATCAGATTTGGAGCTCGAGGGCGTCATATTTGCTTCAGCGTGCGCAGTTCGCCGCTGGTCAAACCATCCCACTATGAATACAATATCAGATTGGGCAACCCTGTGGAATGACAGCATCTATCATATGGATGCGTCTTCTTCTTCATTCATTTTTCAGGACACCCTGAAGGGATGTTCTACTGCAATTCCCAATCCTATAGTGGTTCTACGTGGCATTCTCGGTGAGAACGAGCGCGTTCCTCAACACTTTCGGCTTCTATTCCTACTTCCTCAAGTGGCATACTGTTCGCTATCCCATCAAGTTGCCTTTCTCTCGATGCTCATTGCATTTGCCGAGCACTACAGGCCACAACAGCTGGGCAATCCACCTATCTATGTTTCGTGCAAGATCGCGGATGGGTATCGACCCACGGATAGGGCTATGTGGCACCATTTCCATAGGGCTCTTCAACGGCGTGAGGAGCGGGGCCCCGTCCATGAATCGAAGGATCTTGTCGATTTTGCTCTGACAGACTTGCTCAAAGATTGGCCATCTGAAACCCTTCCCACAGTCTTCCAATTGCAGGATTCGTCTTTGTGGAATGTGTCCATTTTGACAACTGGTCTCCAGGAACTTTTCTCGAGCTGTTACCGTAACTTCAAACTCAAGGAACACCTTCTACGCATCCTCGTGGATCCTGTCTCGTCTACAACTCCACACCCGGCTTCATCTCATAATGTCATTAAGCATGTGCCTTGGTTAATCACCCTCGACGAGCTCCTATGTAATCGACTGGCTCCAGAATTACCTCCCCGTATCCATCTGTCATGTAACAGCTGCAAGGCGGTAGCTTCGATCGATTCTTCTGCATTGAACCCATTGTTTTCCTCAATTATAATTTATACAACCAGATCATCCCTGCATCAGGAATATGTCGCCTTCCTCGAGAAAAGCGCGCAATGTCTTCGCGATGCATATTCAACGACTGAGAAATTGTTGCATGCGGAAAACCGCATCGACACACTCAAGAGACACTATATTCGGTGCAGAATCAGGTACCTGGATGCCCTAGGAACTATCAGGAAACGTCTTGGCCCAACAACCGATTTACGTGAACAAGACCTCAGCCGGTTTGGTCAGTGGCCACCACTCACGGCAGATGTCCTCTTGCGATATCTCGCATCCACCTCTCCGATAACCATTCCTCGAGAGTGGAAGAGGTGCTTGATATTGTTGGCTCTACTTCTTTTAGATCTTCAACGGGCTCGGAGATTGCTGCGATTCGCTCTGGATGGCCTTGAAGAAGAGTTTTCGAAAGAGTTGGAGAACGAGGGGTGTGATGGGTGGAGCCCTGAAGAATATCCCGATTGGCTTCTGATCCAGGTATGTTTCTCGTGACCTGGCATCTCTCCCAAATGCTAATCAGATCTCGTTCGCGAAGATTCAAGGAAACTTTCTCATTCGTCATTCTCAAGCAGAAATAGCGAAGGAGATCATGTCTCCACAAACGGGCGAAAACACTGTCATGCAGGTCAACATGGGTGAAGGAAAAACATCTGTAATCGTTCCGATTGCTGCTGCCGCGCTTGCCAACGAGAAACAACTCGTCCGCGTCATTGTTCCAAAGAATCTGACAAAGCAAATGTTTGAATCATTGGTATCCCAGCTTGGTGGGCTCGCCAATAGGCCAATATACTTCGTCCCTTTCTCGCGTCCCAGCAAGTCGACGTCCAGCAACACCAATCAAACCGAACCAAATTTCGGCATCGATGATTTACAAAACATCGCAGATTATTGCATGAAGAAACGCATAATCATGCTTGTCCAGCCCGAACACATTGCATCACTCAGGCTGATGAGCGTTGAAGCACAGACACTTCATGAAGACAAAAGTGCGGCAGAGATCGTACCAAACCATCGAAAACTAATTCACAGATACATGAAGATAGCCCTGTCGTTCAGATTGGTGAGAAAAAGATTTAAACCTATGATCAGTTTGGCTGACTGTCGCATTCCAGCCTCTGGAGCATACCTTTGCAGGAAACATGTTTCTGTCTTTAACCCAGCCTCCAAATTGTTCCAACGTCACTCAGGCAGTCTACCATGACAAGCGCGATCATAATACCGATGGCGTCCTTGACAGCGCATCAAAATGGCTGAACCTCCAGAAATGGTTTCATTCCCATGTTCGGGATATCCTAGATGAGAGCGACCAGATACTCAGCCCCCGGCTTCAATTAATTTACACCATCGGCCTGCAACAATATGTGGACGGATACCCTAATCGGTGGGCGATTACTCAGGAGGTGCTCAATCTCGTGAAGAAATACGCATACTCCCTTTCAACATATGCCCCCAACCTCGTTCAGTGTGAACGTAGGCAACCTGGGGTGTTTCCGTACATTCACATTTTACGACCCGTCGAAGTCGGTCGACATCTAGTATCAGCGATCGTGGAAGAAGTGATCTCCGGGCAGCTTCCAAATTTCAAGCTTAAAGACGCATCCCCAGCACTGTGCGATGCCATTCGGAGCTTCATATCCGACGAGGATATCCTCCAAGTCCCTAGTACAGCCAAGAGGGTGGAGGAGTATGCTAACTTATGCTCTCAGCAGGTGTGGAAGGGACTCCTGCTTCTCCGTGGCCTCTTGACTTCCAACGTCCTCATATTTGCTCTTGCGGAGCGGAGATGGCGTGTTGACTATGGCCTCGCCGTGTTGCCATCTCATGTTAACAATTATTCAATTCCAACTTCAACAAAGCTCGCCGTCCCGTATCGGGCAAAAGATACACCTGCACCCAACACCAGCTTCGGCCATCCAGACATTGCAATCATTCTTACATGCCTTTCTTACTACTATGGCGGCCTTGACGAGAAACAACTCAGGGCGTCTTTTGAAATTCTGCTGGATGAAGATGACCCTTCAACAGAATATGCACGCTGGATCAAGGAATATAATAGTGTCTTGCTGCCGGACTCTCTTCGGACACTCGTAGGGGTCAACCTGAAGCCTTCGGAGGAATGGGACAAGGTCATATTTCCACTTTTTACGCGGAATCAAGGTGCAATAGACTTCTACCTTTCGCGAGTGGTGTTCCCGCAAGAAATGAAAGAGTATCCTTGGAAACTTTGTGCATCCAGCTGGGACCTAGCAGAAAAGCGGGAAAATCTCATAACTGGTGGGTCTTTGACAGTGCTTCGATGCAGAATACATCATTAAATAAACTAAATGATAGGATTTGCGGGCACCAATGACGGCCGCTGGTTGTTACCATTGTCGATTGCTCAACGCGATCCCGACCATCAGCAGGGAACTAATGCTAGAGTTCTTGCATATCTTCTTCGGCCGGAAAACGACTTTTATGCAGTAACCCACGAGATGGGAAAGAAGGGGAACACGATTGGATTACTCCATAGAATAATTACACAGGAGCCTAGGATTCGCATTTTACTGGACGTTGGTGCACAGATACTCGACTTTTCCAATCGCCAAGTAGCCAAGGAATGGCTCGACATGACTGGAGATGCTGCGGGGGCTCTCTATTTCAACAAGGATGACATATTGATGGTGCTGATGCGAAATGGGTTTGATGTGCCACTCCTATCATCCCCGCTCTCCCAGCAGTTAGGCCGTTGCATTGTCTATCTTGACCAAGTACACACGAGGGGCACAGATATCAAGCTGCCCACTGGGTCAAGAGCGGCTGTCACGCTGGGTCCAAAGGTCACAAAGGATTGTCTAGTCCAAGGTTCATCCAATTCAGCACCTCTATTCCTTTCTCGCCCTCATGGTCTGTGATTTTAGGTTGTACGCGAATGCGCAAACTAAGGCATGGGCACTCGGTTATGTTTTTCGCGCCACCTGAGGTTGATTGGAACATCCGCGCCGTTGCTGGCAAGAAAGATGCAGCCATCCCAATCACCACTGTCGACATCTTGAGCTGGGCGATCAACGAAACCTGCGTTGAAATCGAGCAGCGTGCTCCTTACTGGGCACAACAGGGCATGGATCATAAATCCAGATACAATGCATGGTCTGATTTCGCCAGCAACAAGTCTACAAGAGAGAAGCTAGTAGACACATGGCTCCAGCGAGAAAAAAGGACACTAGAAGATCTTTACGCACCATCTGAAGACAAGGGGTCGTCGAGCGTTTTGTCTCAGCTAGACCCAGAAATCCGGCAGCGCTGCAAAAATATCGGGGTGTTATCACTTCCCTCTGCAGAGATGACGGAGGAACAGGAAAGAGAAGTCATGCGTGAACGGGAGCGCCAACGAGAGGTAGAGCTCCCTCCCAGCGCGGCACCATTAGAACACTCTATTCACCCCGATGTTTTCGCATTCGTGAAAACGGGCAACATTCCCCCACTGAGCACGAGCACTGCTTTTCATCCTGTCTTCACAACTCTGGGGAAGAGCTCTGCGGCCACTCGGGAAGCAGACGTGTGGAGCCCATTTATCTTGGCTACGACAGATTTCTGCAATACGATCAAGCCCGAGTCTACTCAAGGGACGATTGATCAATATCTCCGACCTGTGCAATGGATTCTCTCTCGTACAATAGCAAATCGTGACCCAGTCCTCGTTCTGCTCAGCCCGTTTGAAGTCAGCCACCTGATAGCAGACATTAGAGCCAGTGAATTCGTTCACCTTCATCTGTACGCACCCCGTACGTCCTGGCGGATGAAGCCTTCCGACGATCTTAAACTGTATTCAATCCCCCCGCTGCCCTCTGATTGGACCCCACCCTGGGCTCTTATCGACCAGCTGAACGTGTTTTCCGGGCAGCTGTATCTCAGAGACTATGCCTCGTACCTCCGGTTGTGCCGTCTCCTTGGAGTGCCTACAAAAGAGACGCCCAACCAGTCAGACGGGGAAGTGCGGTGGAACCTGTTTAACATTCCTGGCAGCCTTCAAGAGGATGAAATCAGGTTCGCAGGTTCACCACTGCCATTCGTCATGGCGTTACTTTCCATTCGGAGCAGAGGGCGGCCATTCTCTCATACGCACATGGGCCAAATTCTTCAGGGGAATTTGCTAACAGAAAGAGACTTTGAGGTTGTATCTGTTCAAAGGGCCCCTTAGGTTCAAGCATATATCACGTCGGAAATGATGTTTTCATGAGTTGAACAACTGTACATAAGCACGTGACCAACGACTTACGTTTTACATTTGCAGTAATTTCAAGCGTCAGGCTCCAAACTCGTTGTGTATCTTCTCCATATCTTTTTGCTAAAAGCCCCTCACCAAGGTGAATTAAATTTCGTCATGAATGACATCATGAATAGCAAGAATCATAGAAGGGCATACACAAACTTCTTGCAGCTTCCTGTCGTCCGGTTTTACGTTGGTTGGCATTGGTTCGATCGGTACATTTATTTGTGGCAGGATCAAGCCGCCCTGCATCATCAATTTCTCGAGGGCCCACCAAAGTTCCTTTTTTCAAATGGGTCAAGAGATACACCAGAGGCGAACCCTTTCCCGCCCGGCTGTGGGTGGCAGAACACTTCTACGCGACGCTCCTCGATATCCCCTCCTCGGGACTTTCAAAAAGAAAAAGAAAAAAGAAAAAGATTACACGATCGATTCTCGGAATCTCGGACTCTTAGCTATGTCAACCGGCGGCCGTCCGAGCGCAGTCGAGACCACTCAAGTACCCAAATCCCCGCCCCCCCTCCACGTTCGTGTCCGTGTCGTCTCTTGATCTCATCAGTTCGATCGATCGATCTGTATCGCCCTTTTTCTCAAAGAACGACCTGCGCACAGTCGTACGTCGAATCGAATCTCCGCATAACCACCCTAAGTATCGTATAGTTCCCGGTCCTTCCTTTGCGCCCAACCCACGATCGTCATCAACACGTCGAGAAGGACAGAGAAGAGGTCCGAATCCCCGTTTTTGGATGACTGGGGTGTGGCACTCACCGTGAAAGAGCGTTTGACCACCGGGCCGTACTATCGAGAAAACTAATTAACCACTCATATCACGAATGGAATCGCACGCCGATCCGAACAACGCAGGTGGCGGCTTCCTGGCCTTAGCCCCTGCCCTGCGCGGGACTTAAGAACATTCTTGGACTTGTCACGGTGCCAATGAAGCCTAGGGTTGAAGAATCTAGAAAGCGCCGAAGCTGGATGCTTCTTCCACGAAACGCACAAGGAAGAAAGAAAAGAAAAACCTGTTCATTGGCACACGAACGTGTTGCACCCGTGATCGACTGCCCAAGTAGTACACGTGCGTATTGGCGAATCGCTAAATGGTTTTTCCTGTAGCACTCACGCCTCCCAAATCGTTCAAGCTTCTAGCTTGAAACGCGCCACACGTCAACCAAAAGAATGATATTAAAAAGAATGAAATGTGTGAGTGCCACCGAACCCACGGGGCGCTAACAGATAGGAGATATACATTTCCCTCCCCTTTCTCTTCCCCCCCTCCCCTTCTCTCTTTGTGCATGCAAATTGGTCGTAGGTAAAATTAAAACCAAGAGAGATGTGAGTGTTAGCATGAGCGAGCTTACGTCCGTTATGTGCAGAAGAAGAGTAAAAGAAAATCGAAGAAAAAGCAGCAACTTCGCGTCGCTCTTTAGCATACATCCAGCCGCTCACTACAAAGCGGGCACGTTTGGCTCTGGTCCAGCCAGTTTTCCAGACACTTTTCATGGAATCTAGAATATCGCGTCAAAATGATGCCCTCGATTTTTTTTTTATTAAAAAATCAGCAAAAAAAAAAAAGACAGAAACGGAATCAAATGACATGATCATATACGTACGCATGTTTACAGGTCGCCCCCAAGACTCCCTTGTCTCGCGCCTTGAACTGCGTCATGCAAATCGCGCACTTTTCCACAGCCGTGCCTAACAGAGACATTTTTTGCTTCATGCGCCCGTCCCGCGCACGCCTCCGCACGAGCTCGACCTCGCCCACGAGGCACGATGGCTCCGTAGGCTCCTCCGAGCTTACGCTCTGTTCCTCTGCGTCCGGCGAAGAGCCTTCCATCGGCTGCAATTGCAGCAACGCTGGCGCAGGAGGCGGAGGCGGCGTAGATGGTCCAAGCAAGTCCGCAATGAGGAGAAGTGCCTATGCAATGAAAAAAGAAAAAAAAATCAAGACCATCGATTGAACAGAAAAAGTCAAACCCACATCACAATCGGATGCTTCTGGAATGTGCTGGCCGTCAAGACCGGAGACCAGCCCATTCATGCCTGGAACGTCC
>JBBPKM010000046.1:0-26947 GCA_038089255.1 Austroboletus rostrupii
CCCTACTAAAACGACGGAAGTGCGCTCCTTCTTGGGGTTTGCCAATTTCTAACGCTGCTTCGTCCCGGGATACTCAGATATCGCCTGACCATTACTGGACCTTACAAAAAAAGACCGCGCATGGGTGTGGACCCCCGAATGTACTGGTGCCTTCCTTCACCTTAAAAAGATTTTTACCTCGCAGCCGGTCCTCCGCATGCCTGACCCCAACCGACAGTTTGCTATTGCAACTGACGTGTCTAAATTCGCCACCGGCGGCATACTCCTCCAACAAAATGAGAACGCTGAATGGCAGCCATGCTCCTATCTTTCGCAAACCTTCTCCTCCGCCAAATGAAATTACGATATCTATGATTGAGAACTGCTGGCTGTCATTCGCACCTTATCTGCCTGGCGCCACTACTTGTTAGGGTCTCCTCACCCAGTCCTAGTCCATACCGACCACAAAAACTTAACCTACTTTCGCAAACCTCGCAAACTCAATTGACGGCAAGCACGCTGGTTACTCGACATCTCGGACTACGACCTCCGCATCGAACACATCCCCAGCACCCAACTTGCAGGTCCGGATGCCTTATCTCGATGACCAGACTTATGCCCAGATGACTCTCGTAACAATGCCGAAGTTACCCTCTTACCGCCCTCCCTGTTTGTTAACATCATCGACGCTGCTCTCCATGAACGCATTTCTCGGTCATCCACGTCCAACCCCCTTGTCCTCTCTATGCTCCAATCCATGCAAACCGATCTCCCCCTCACCCTCCGCTCTCGTCTGGCAGACTGGCAATATCGCGACAATACCCTGTTATTTCGTCAACGCATCTATATTCCACCAGATGTTTCCCTTTGCTGCTCCATCGTCGCCCGCTACCATAATCATGCTATGGCCGGTCACCCGGGTTACCTCAAAACACGCCAAATGGTCTCGCGGGACTTCTGGTGGCCTGGCCTAGCTGCCTTTGTTCGCTCCTACATTGCTGGTTGTGCCACATGCCAGCAATACAAAAGTAATACCCATCCAATGGTCTCTCCGCTTACCCCTATTGCCTCTTCATGCACGCGCCCCTTTCAGCAAATTTCATGCGATCTCATCACCGGTTTACCCACCTCTCATGGTTTTGATGCCCTCCTGGTCGTGGTCGACCATGGCCTTATGAAGGGGTTAATTCTATGCCCCACCACGAAAACGGTATCTGCGGAAGGAATCGCTCAGCTCTTTTTTCACTCGGTCTACAAGAGATTCGGACTATACGAAAAGATTATCTCGGATAGAGGCCCGCAATTCGCTTCAGCATTCGCAAAAGAATTAGGACGGCTCTTAGATTACAAGATAGCGCTATCAACGGCATACCACCCGCAAACCGACGGAGAAACGGAACGGGTCAATCAGGAGGTAGAAACCTATCTCCGAATAGTATGCAGAAGCCACCCAACAGACTGGACAGAACACCTGACCACGGCAGAGTTCGTCCACAACCACTGACCGCACTTTGTAATGGGTAAATCACCCTTTTATCTATGTATGGGATATGATCCTACGGCACTCCCGCTGGTGATATCGCCAACGGAGATCCCGGCGGTCAGCAGAAGGCTACAATGACTTATCTGGGAACGAAACGAGGCAATTGCAGCCCACGAATTAGCTCGTCAAATAATGCTCAAAAGAACACGCAGCAAGTTCGTCCCGTTTAAAGTGGGAGAACAGGTATGGCTCGAAGCCCGGAGCCTCCAAAGGAATGTTATGGATGTGAAGTTTGCAGCCAAAAGAGAAGGCCCCTTCACGGTCACACAGGTACTATCACCTATCACTTATTGGTTGCGTCTCCCGAAGACATGGAAGATCCATAATGTTTTTCACGCATCCCTCTTAACATGATATACCGAGACCGAGACCTACAGACGCAATTTCCCAGCGCCACCCCCTGATCTCATCGCAGGACAAGAGGAATACAAAATAGAGAAAATATTGCGCCATTGCGGACGCCTGACGGCACGCTCATACCTGGTCCAATGGAAAGGGTACCTACCCGAAGAAGACTCTTGGGTCCCAGAGACCAACTTAGGAAACGCACGGACCCTCTTAAAAGACTACAAAAAACGAATACGAGGACAAAGAGCATCAACATCTGTCTAAACAATGTCCGCATCCTCTGTCGTCTCTATCTCCTCCCCATCTGACCTCACCCGATCCACTGCACCCTCGCCAACCTCTACACGACCAGTTACCCCTCTTGTCACCACCGCTGCTATAGACGCCATGACTCGCAAATTAGAAACCTCCTCCCCGACACCGCTACCACGACCTCCTATCACTGGCGCATGGGGCCCCCATGCTTGGCAAACCCGTTCTCCATCTCCTGTCTGCACGACCACCGCTATCCCCACAGTAGATGTGCCTAGAGAAGCCTGTCGTTGGAAGAACCCAATCCAGGGGGTAATCAAGTCTATAGCCTATGATCAGGTTCTTGCCGACTCACAATTCGCTCGCGCCATCAACTTGCACGTAGAACCTGGGTCTGCGGCCCACACCCTATATACCGCGTATCTGCAAACTACTACTATCGCTGCCATTGGCAATCGACTTCTTTAGGCACATGCTACGCAGATGGAAAGACAGAGGCTCATGCAGATATATACAGCGCAAAAAGACCAGTTGGTCACCACCATGCATGAATTGGAACTCACAAAATTCTACCTGGACGTTGACCGCTACGTACAGGCCATATCAAAGGGGCCATTGCTGGAAGCCCGCCTAACTGACACTCCCTCTACACTGACAGCCGACTCCGCCCCTCTGACCCTGAACGAAGAAAATTATGCCTGCCGAGTCGATGCATGGTGGACGGGGAACAACGGCGAGACACCCCTTCCCGCTCATCACCCCCGATATAATCAAGCATGCTACTCGTGTCATTGCTTGAACCACTTGCAGGTAGAGTGCAATGTTTATCAATGCCCAATGTGTCTGTTATGGGCTCCCGGACACCGCACCAACTGCTGCCCTCTCCGTCGCCCTACCCCTCCTCGCCAATCATTGTCCTCGTCCTCGAACTCCTCAGTCTCCCAACATTCCTTTTGGTCTGCTTCCACTTGGGCTGTCGTTACTTATGGACTGTCTCACGCACCCGGTAGGGTTCGTCCCTCTAATGTCCATACACGGCGAACTCCTCATCCATGCCCCAACGCCACTCCGTATACCCGGCGTATTACGTCTCCTATCCGTCAACGAGCTGAACGTTCCCCCTTGCCTAGTGACGACCCATTTGATTCCACCGCCTATGCCAATATGACGGGATCTCCATGCGGCTCTAACCAGGGACTTTAGATGAAGTTCATCGCTGGAGCTTGAAGGGTGACCGGGGGGTAATGTTACGATCCGTCTATGTGTCCATATGTTTTCACGGACTTATCCTTTTTCTCTCGCGATTGTCTATAAACGGACTACTTCGGCATCGCACCTGCCGTTGCAGGTTTCCCTCCCTCGTCATTTGTCTTACGTGACTGGGCTACTATCTTACTCATTCGATAGCCTAGTCATGCACATTATTTCCTTTCTTACCCTTGGTCCGTGTACAATGACGATACCTATATAAGTTGTGCGTAGTACACCATGTACTCTAGTTTAGTTCTCCTTGGTTAATACCAAGTTCGTCTTTGCTCCTCAACACTCTCTTTCGTTGAGTATTTGAGCCCAAAGTCCTTGTCCTACTTCTGAGTGGACGCTCCCTTTGTGCTACTTGAACGAGTCCCTTCCACAGGGGCTGATTACAGTCTATGCTCGGACTTGGTTAATCCGAGGCTATGTTTGCATCCTACCCGGAACAAGCATAACAGTGGAGGAGCAAAGTAAACTTGGTATTGACCAAGGAGAACTAAACTAGTGTACAGAGGCTTCACTGCAAACAGATATAGGTATTGGATGAGGCACGGGCCAGGTGAAAAAAAAGGGAACATGGTGCAGGACCAGGCTATCTGCTTACAGATAGATCGATTGCATAGTAATCAGTATCTTGTGAAGAAAACCTATGGTGGCAGGTATGATGCCAAAATAGTCCATATAGGCATTGTAGAAAGGAAAGATAAGTCTGTGAGCAGAATGGAGAAGTGGAGATATGGGATCAGAAACATATCAAAGAAAAGGAAAAATAAAATGTAACACTATCCTTTTCTTATCTTTCGAGCTTCGGTGAGAAATCTAATTCAACCTGCAGTCAGAGCCGTATGGGGATCCAGTGATATTATCGTAGCCTGCATCATCGAGTCCATCATCAGAGGGGGGAGGTGAAGGTAGGGTCAGTCGTCGGATAGGAGGACGAGCGTGCCCATGATGTGATACAGTGTAGGGGCATGAACAATTAGATCCCCGTGCACATGGAGCGGAGGGACATAGCCCGGCAGGTGATATAGGCAGTCCATAGACAGTGATGGTCCCGGCAGAAGCATGAGTCTGAAAGGAATGGTTGGATGTGGAAGAAGATGACGATGGAGGCAAGGGTTGGGGGGTGGTACGGCAGAGGGAGCAGCGATTTGTCCAATGGCCAGGTGCCCAGCGCAGGCACTGGGGGCACTGGTAGACATTGCAATCAACTTGTATATGGTTTAGGTGGTGACATGAATAGCAGGCCTGGTTATATCTTGGGTGGTTAGCAGGCAAAGGGTTAGCTCTGTTGTTGCCCGACCACCATGCATCAACATGAGCTGCATACCGTTCCTCGTCTGTATGGAGTGGTGTGGAGGACGCTGATGGGATTGATGGAGAGTCTGAGAGTCGTGCTTCTAATGATGGGCATATAGCCATCTGTTGGCAATACCAGTCTACGTCTAAAAAGAAGTTTGTGAAGTCCAGTTCGTGCATCGCTGTTACCAAGGAATCCTTCATCTTGGCATGCAATTGAAGAAGTCACTGCCCTTCTCTTTCTGTGCAGGATTTCTGTGACAGCAAATTGCCTATTGTGGCAATTGAGGTTGTTTGTAGGTAGGCCAAGTATAAAGAGTGGAGAGCTGAGCCTGGATCTACGAGGGCGTCGATACTCCACATGAGGCGTGGGTCGGCGAGGATCTGATCGTAGGCAATGGACTTTACTACCCCAGAGAGGGGATCCTTCCAACAATAGGCTGTATGGGGGACCTGAATAGAATGAACAACAGGGTCATTTCACAGAGGGGATTGTGGACGCCAGGGCTCTGTATCTCCCCATCTTACGCCCATTTCTTCGGCAAGTTCATCAATTGCAGAATTGGTGACTAGTAGAGTGACAGGGCACATGGATGTCAGAGATGGGGCAGAGGATTGGGAGAGGTCAGAAGGAGAGGAGATAGAGACATTGGCAGATATAGTGAAGTACTTTTCTGTTTTTATTTTATTTCTTTCAGCCAGTTTTTATAGTTTTCCAAAATCTGTCAGGCATTCCATAGTGCCTTTTCTGGAAGCCATGAATCATCTTCTGCTGTATAGCCTTTCCATCGGACCAGATATGATCGAGCTGACAGTCTTCCTTGATGGCACAATATGCATTCTATTTCAAATTCTTCCTCTCCTTTGATAAGGTCAGGTGGTGGTGATGGGAAGTTTGGTCCATATGCCTCGGTCTCTGTATACTGCATTAGGAGTGTGGCATGGAAGACATCATGGATCTTCCATATTTTTGGAAGTCATAGACGATATGTGATAGGGGATAGTACTTCTGTGATAACGAATGGTCCTTCATGTTTCAAAGCAAACTTCAGATCAATGTTGACTCATCAGAGATTCCGTGCTTCTAGCCAAACTTTTTCTCCAATTTTGAATGGCTGAAGGTTCCATCGGGTCTGGGCAACCATTGTTTTCTGGGCCAGGTCATGGGCTGCAATCGCCTCCTTTCTGTCAGCAATAAGAGTTTTCAGCCTTTCCTCTATAGTGGGAAGGTCCATCGAGGTTGTTACTTCAGGGAGGGTGGTAGGCTCATAGCCCATGATTAAATAGAAAGGGGACTTTTCCGTGACCAAGTGAGGGCAATGGTTATGCACGAACTCTGCCATCGTAATGTGTTCTGCCCATTCCGTCAGATTGTTTCCACATACGATGTGTAGATAGATCTCTATTTCCTGGTTGATGTATTCTGTTTCTCCGTTGGACTGTGGGTGATAAGCTGTGGATAGTGCTAATTTATAGTTTAGGAGTTTTCCAAGTTCTTTTGCGAATTTCAAAGCGAACTGTGGTCCCTGATCCGAGATAATTTTATTGTAGAGTCCAAAGCATTTGTAAACTGAATGAAAGAAAAGTTGTGTGATCCCCTCCACTGTAACTGTTTTTGTTATTGGACATAGAATTACCCCCTTCGTAAGGCCGTGGTCAACCACGACCAA
The DNA here is from genome assembly GCA_038089255.1 of Austroboletus rostrupii. Lineage (NCBI taxonomy): Eukaryota > Fungi > Basidiomycota > Agaricomycetes > Boletales > Boletaceae > Austroboletus > Austroboletus rostrupii. Next base: position 6,346 of record JBBPKM010000046.1, read on the forward strand.
GAGGCTATCAAAACCATGGGACAGAGGTAAGCCAGTGATCAGATCACAGGAGATTTGCTGAAAGGGGCAAGTACAAGTTGAGGGGATCGGGGTGAGCGGCGGGATTGCAGGATGGGTATTGACTTTGGCCTGTTGGCAGGAGGCACAACTAGCAACATAGGAGTGGACAAAGGCTGTGAGGCTGGGCCACCAGAAATCTGCGGCAACAAGCTGACATGTTTTAAGAACTCCGGAATGGCCTATGGTGACATGATCGTGGCAATGGGCGACGATGGAATGGCGGAGTTTGATGTTCGGAGGGACATAAATGTGACCACGATAGAAGAGAATCCCGTTGCAGTGTTGCCAATCTGCAAGGCATGAGCAGAGGAAGGTGGGAAGGTCATCATTAATTGATTATAGAGTAGAAAGGATGAGTGGGTTGGCGGTGGAGGATGTGGAGATGCGGTTATGGAGGGCTGCATCAATTAGATTGATAAAAAGGGACGGGGTAACAGGGTGACATTGGTGTTATCAGAGGAATCATCAGAGCATCAATCTGGTCGACAAGAGAGGGTGTCCAGACTGGCAAGCTGGGCCACGGGAACATGTTTAATAATGAGGTTGTAGTCCACAATGTCAAGAAGCCAGCAGGCTTGTCGACAATTCAAGTTCCGTGGTTGGCAGAAATAGGTAAGATTTTTGTGATCTGTAAGCACAAGGACTGGAGCACATGCACCTAAAAGATAGTGGCACCACATGGCGAGTGCCCTGATAACGGCAAGAAGTTCGCGATTATAAATGTCATAATTTCACTCCATAGATAAGAATGCCTGTGAAAGATAGGAACAGGGTTGCCATTTACCATTTTCATTGGTTTGGAGGAGAATTCCTCCCGTGGCGTACTTGGAGGCATCTGTGGCAATGGCAAAGGGTTTCGTCGTATCTGGCATGCGGAGAACTGGTTGGGACATGAAAATTTGTTTCATTTGGAGGAAAGCCACCTTGCACGCGGGTGTCCAAGACCAAGCGTGATCCTTTTTTGTGAGGTCCAGGAGGGGTCTCGTGATTTCTGAGTATCTGGGGACAAAATGTCGATAAAAGTTTGCGAACCCTAAGAAGGATCGGACTTCTTTTGGCTTGGTCAGAGTAGGCCAAGATGTAATTCCATCTAATTTAACAGGGTCCATTACTAAAGACCCAGGGTGAACGATCATTCCGAGATAATCCACTGATTCAGAGTTAAATAGGCATTTTGATAAACAAAGACAGAGATGTAATTCCCTCATACATTGTAAGACCCGCTGGGTGGTTTTGTCATGGATTTGCTGATTTGGGGAGAAGATTAAGATATTGTCCATATAGATAATGAGGTGCCCTTCGGCAATAAGGTCACGGAATTTGGTGTTCATAAAGTGCTGGAAGGTTGCCGGAGCATTTTTTGGTCTGAAGAGCATGACAACAGGTTCAAATAAACCCCGATGTGTAATAAATGCTGCTTTTCACTGATCTCCGTCCTTGATCTGAATGTTATTATAGCCCCAGCAGATGTCGAATTTTGTGAATACTTTTGCAGTTCATAGTTTGTCAAGTAGATCGGAGATGAGCAGGAGAGAATAGGCGTCATGGATGGTATGATCGTTTAAATACCGGTAATCTTGTACCGGTCGTAACTTTCCATCCTTCTTTTTAACAAAGAAGAACAGAGCAGCCTGTGGAGACATGGACAGTCGTATTTTCCCTGTTTTCAAATTCTCATCAAGGAATTCGTCCTGAGCAATGTGTTCTTCTGCAGTGAGTGGGTACAACTTCCTGATCTTTGGTTTGAAGGTGTCGGCAAGTTTTATTTCGTGGTCACAATCTCTAGATGAAGGGAGTGAAGTATCTTCGTCCGAGAATACATTGGCATAGTTGGTGTATCAAGATGGTAGGGTAATTTCTGTTTTCTTGGCTTTAATGGCCAGGTTAGTAGATGTCGTGAGAGTTGCATATGTTAGTGCTGGATTAGGGATAAACCGGCCATTGGCTAGGACGGTCCAGGATAGAGTTCAGAGTGGTTGGAGATGCATTATATCCTGCGCCAAACATATCGTACTGCATAGAATGTCATCTTCTGTTCGGTTGAGGTAACCAAATAATTGTTCATCTACTAGGGCGTCAATGTGGACATGTTTTGGCAGGGGTGTCGTATAAGTGGGGTGATGAAGATTATATAGTGCTTCTTTTCATTTTTTTTCTTGTTTGTGGGCTGCAATAAGGTTTGCTGACTGGTCTGATGTCTCCGGTACTCGTAGCATTTTCTCTTTCCAATCTATCTTGGGGTTTACCTCCATGAGCCAGGGGAATCCTAGAATCATAGTTTCTTTCCCGCAGTTCATCAAATAGAACTCTGTTTTCTGAATAAAGCCATTGATATTGATAAAGAGTGTAGTTTTGAACTTGATGGTCCCAGTACTATTGGTCGAGGCATCTATGTTCCAAATAGTTACCAGGATAGGGAAACATATTTGGGGGAGTTTTTGAGATCAGGCAAAATCCCAATCTATGCAAGATACTTGCGCTCCGGAGTCTACTAGAGCAGAAGTGGCGATGGCTTTGATGTTCATATCAATGGGTAGCATGATTTGAACAGGAATATGCATTGCTTTCATCGATACTGGTACAGCATTACATGACACATCTAAGAAGGGAGATACATGCATTGCGGGTGTTCTTTCTTTTAAAAACCCAGATTGATTTGGCCTATGGTTTCATCATCTTGCATTTTCGAGATGCTTGCTTTAGTTTCTTCTTCTATCTTTCAGACCGTATTCGGAGGCGGAGTGGGGCATGCCTGTGTATTATTTGGGCAGGTCCTAACTGAATGTCCCTTTTTTCTGCGCAAGAAGCATAGTCCTTCCTTTCAACATCTTTTCCTTTCCTCTGGAGTGAGTTTTCTAATTTTTATTGCGTCTACGTCCATGGCATTTGGATCGCGGGTAGACGTTTGTCGAGGGTGGAATGAGAGGGTGAATGTAGTTTCTTCCCAGTTCCTATCACGGGCAATTTCCAAGGACCTTTCTTCAACGCCCACGAAGTGAGTTGCTTTTGTGTACCAATCCTTTATTTTGTCGGGGACTTTTTCCATGGACTGGATATGGTGCATGAGCAGAACGGGGATTCTGGTGGCAAAGTAGCTTATGAGGACCTGGTCATCTGTGATGCCAGTTAAGGCTACCTTGCTTTGAAACATTGCAATATATTTCTGAAGCGCCAGATTATACCTGCCTCCTCTATTTATGGTGAGTCATTCGCGAGCTAGCCATGCCAGCAAGTTGCCTTTTATATCAGCATTTTCAAAGGTGGCTCAGAATTCTGTTTCAAAGTTGGCCCAGGTTCCTAGGGTAAAGATTCCTGCCGTGAGCTTGGCTTCTCTAAACATATCTGCCCAAGTCAGGGCAGTACCTTTCTTCATAAAGGACAAGGCATAGGCGATTTGTTTTTTCAGAGTTTCATAGAGTTTGTTGTTGACAGCCAAATATAATTATATGGATCGTAGCCAAGGCAAAGCTCTGGCGTATGATCCATCAAAGTCCTCCAGGATTCCGAGGCATAATTCCATGGATTTCATGGTTGTAGTAGTTGACATTGGTGGCAGTAGAGTTTGTGGACATGGGTTTACGGGCACAACATTTGGTGGGAAGGTGAAGATTCTTCTGGTCTGTGGTTAGGGTGTTGGGCTTGTCAAGGTTGGCATGCGTGGTATAATCAATGAGCTACTTAATTGTTGCTCGAGCTGCTGGAGTTCTGGTGTTTCGGTATCAATAGGGTCATTGGGGTCTGTGGGTATTTCTCCTGAAGACTTGGATGCAGTAGAGGGTGCAGGGGAGTCCTGCCTATGTCACCATGAAAAACGATTGTTCAATATGGTGGGCGATCTAGACAATGCTAGTTGCTGTGATAGAGTTTAGTTCTTTTGTTACACTTGTTCTGGGTAGGGCCAAGTGTAGCCTTGGATGAACCAAGTACCGTAGTTGTACAACCTTGTGAAGAGATCAAGAAGACCTTGCATATGGAGTAGCACAAAGGAGTGTCCACTCAAGAGTAGGACGATGACTCAGTACTCGATAACTCTGCAGAAGAGAATGCAGAGGAGCAAAGTAAACTTGGTATTGACCAAGAAGAACTAAACTAGTGTACAGAGGCTTCACTGCAAACAGATATAGGTATCGGACGAAGCACAGGCTAAGTGAAGAAAAAGGGAACATGGTGCAGAACTGGGCTATCTGCTTATAGATAGATCGATCGCATAGTAATCAGTATCTCGTAAAGGAAACCTGCGGCAGCAGGTACAATGCCGAAATAGTTCATATAGGCATCATAGAAAGGAAAGATAAATCTGTGAGCAGAACGGAGAAGCGGAGATATGGAATCAGAAACATATCAAAGAAAAGGAAAAATAAAACGTAACACAACCAGTCTCCATCCTACTGTTGAGTGGATGCTATCCTATATCATCTCGAACCCTAGACCCAAGGGTATCCCGACACTTGGTTCTTGCCTCACAAGGGCTATGCTTCTATCTACCTGGTTGAAGCATAACACTATTACCTTAGTCTTCATTCATACAAAACTAAGACTATTTCATTCATTTAGTGCCTGATGTGCCAATGACATGAAAATACTCACAAAAGATTATAAGCTCTATTCTTTTAACCTCAACCACCAGACCAACTTCCACTACAATTTTAGCTATCTTTTCTGTGCTAAGATAAACCATATAGGCTTCTAGCTGCCTATATGACATACCATCCTTGAACAATGATGGTTTGAACTTCCAGACATGGAAGTTCTGCATCCAAACCATTCATGATATTCAAGGCCTCTGGGCTATTGTCAGTGGTGATGAAAGCAAACCAGACCTAGCAACTTACCCATCTAAGCATAATGAGTGGCTTGGAAAAGACAAAAAGGCCCAAGTGCAGATTATGTTGACTTTGAAGAATGAACCACTAAATGGGGTGCTATACTCAGCAACAGCATAAATCATTTGGCAAAAGCTTAGCAAGCACTATGAAAGAAAAGGAAAGCAATTGATAGTGTATCTGATAAACAAACTCTTCTGTAGCAACCTGTCAGATGAGTCATCAATGAAAATGCAGCTAAATGCAATGTAACAAAAGATAAACATACTTATCATGCTCGAACAGCCACTCAACAACTCCCTTATTGCAGTAGCCATGATAATATCCCTGCTGGTGTTCTATTTAACCCTCTGAACCATCCTCATGTCCACAAGTGACAAACTCACCATGGATGGCATCATTGCCCAAGTCCTCATTGAGGAATAATCACAAAAGTCTGTGGCACAAACTGCTCTTCTAGTGAAAGCTATGATAAAGCCTAAGGCAAAGGGCAAAGATGGTAAGAAGCAGAAAAAGAAAAAAAAGGGGAAATGTTTTTATTGCAACAAAGTCAGCCATATGCAGAACAAATGCTAAAAGAAAAAGACTGATGAGGCTGGCAAAGATTCTACAACCAAGGCAAAAGAAAGGCCTAAAGAAGAAAAGACTGAGTAGAGTGCTTGAGTAGCCATTGCAAAACCTAATGACCCACCTCCTTCACTCCAATACTTCATAGCATGCTCAAATATCAAAGTGCAGCAAAAAGACTGGATCATTGACTCCGATGCATCAGCCCATATGTGCTTCCAATACAGTTGGTTTAAAACTTACCATGCATTGACTCTCCCACAGTCTGTCATCATAGGCAACAGTTCATCCATATGGGCACTGGGAGTTGGCTGCATCTATCTGAATCTGAGACTCCACAATAGCCAAGTTAGTAAAACTCTCTTGTGTGATATTCTCTACATACTTGCTCTCAACAAAAATCTACCATCTGTTTTGTATCTTACAAAAGGCAACCTCAAGATTGCTTTCAATGGGACATTTTGCCACATCCTAGATGTTACAATACAAGAAAAAGAGCCTTTATGGCATATTTATGAAGATCAAAAGATAGGTGGCCTTGATGGCCTTATTTTTTATTTTTACAACTTGTCTTGCCAGGTTGCAAGATCTTATCTAATCTTATCTTATCAAAGGGTGCTTATATCAGCACTTATCTTATCTCCCCTGGATATCTTATTAAGGATTACTGGCTGATCACAAGTCACATGATCAGGGAAGACCCTGAACTCTATTTATGCAAGTCACATCAGTCACAAGATGGCTGTTCCTCAAAGGGTCTAGATTTGCCTGACCAATCCCTCATGACATGGCTATGCCTGCTTCATGTCTTATCTATTCTCTAAAGTCATATCAAGAGCCAGAATCTTGTTCCCTGACTCAGGGTCCCTATTTATGAATCACAAGAACTCATCCCTTATCTATGACTCACAAGGAGTCACCTTATCTATGCCTCATGGTTGCAGCATGCTGCTACACCATGCAGGTACCTCATGATATTTATTCTAGATCCATGGGATTTCCTTCCATTGCAAGGCTGTATATGAAGATCTATAGCAGCAGCATGGATCAAGGAACCTATTTGATATTTATCTTTAGATCTTATTTATCTTAAGATCTGCCACACTGGAATGTGGTTTCCTCATGACTACAGCCTTGAAGGCTATGTCTTATTTATGCTTCTTATTTGTCATGACAACATGCTTTGACAGCATGGTACATTTATTATGACTTTAATGACTTATATCTATTCTATAGATTCTTGGAGTATTCTTATTGGATGATAACAGACTCTCATTTAGTTATTGTACAATATATCTTAGATTCCATGTACATATGTGTATATAGTTTTTTCATATATAAATCTCTGGGGCGACAGGACTAGATCCCCAGTCTTGAAGTTCTGGATCTTTTCTCCAAAGTTTAGGGATTTCTATTCCCTTTAAAGAAAGTCCTCTCAAAGTCCTTGAACTAGCCAGGTAGCCAATCCTAGGTAGCAAGGCCAGGTGTCCAAGACTCCACCTGCAAGGTATCTATTGAAGATAAGCCCTTGGTGCCGAAGCCCAAGGCAACACTCTTAAAGACCTTGAAGACATGTTTCAGCTTCGATGTTCAGGCCTTAGCACTTGGAGTGTTTTACAGGTCTCTCATGGTATTTATTCCAGAAGCATAGGCCTTCTCTTCTATCATAAGGCTGTACATGCAAGACATGCACCAGCAGCATGGATCAAGAGTTCTGATGTTATTTATTTTTAAATCTGCCATACTGGCATGTGGTTTTCTTATGACCATAACCTTGAAGGCTATGATATCTTATTAGATGTGCATGCTAGCCTCATGCATTAGAACACTTCTTATTTGTCATGACAATATGCTTTGACAGCATGGTATGCTTCTTATTGTTACGACCCTATTTTTCCTATATTTTCTACTATTTTTCCTGAATTTATACACAGACATTTGACGAACTTAGAGACGATTTACTATTTGCTTATCTAATTGCTTACTTAATCAGGGTTATTCCCAGGGGAATCTCCTCTTATGCCATTCACATGGACACTTCTTTATATATCCATATGGGGTTAGATTACCTCATGGCATGCTTCTTTTCTTCTCTTCCATTCTTATGCTTCTAGACCGCCTCATGCTTATTGTTACACCTGTTCCGGGTAGGACGTAGGTGTAGCCTCGGATTAACCAAGTTCGAGCATTCAAATGTAAATAGCCCCTATGGGAGGGAGCTTCAATGGATAGCACGAGGAAGCGTCCACTCAAGAGTAGGATGAAGACTCGGTGCTCGACAAACTCAACGGAAGAAAATGCTGAGGAGCAAAGGGACACTTGGTATTGACCAAGGAGAACTAAACTAAAGTACAAGATGTGCTATGCTCAACTAATATAGGTATCATCGTAGGGCACAGACCAAGCCACTAGAAAGGAATAAAGAGCGACGACTGGGCCACAGAATGAGTAAGGCGCAGTCGATCGTAATACAAATGGCGTAATGGGGGAAACCTGCAGCGGCAGGGACGAAGCCGAGGTAGTCCATATAGGGGCATCGCGAAGAAAAATGATAAGTCCGTTATAACAAAAGAAATCGTAACACTACCCCTCGTTCTAATGTTCGAGCTACTGCGACGAACTTTTTCAATTCAGTCCTCAGTTGCTGCCACAGGGCGAGCCTGTCATATTGGCATACGCCGTGTCATTGAGTTGATCATCTATGGGGGAGGGCGAGCATTGGGCTGGTTATCAGACTGGGAAAGCAATGCGACAAGGATGGGTGGAGGAGTAAGGGTGAGGACGACCACCGCATTGCGTTCTTGAAGCTGAGGTATGAAACCTAACGGGTGAGACAGGCAATCCATAAGTAACAGTGGCCCGATGGGAAGCAGACCGAAAGGAGCGCTGGGAGCTGTGCGAAGATGATAAAGAAGACGATACTTGTCGCGGGGGAGTTTGACGCCGAAGGGGGCAATGATTGGTGCGATGACCTGGGGCCCAGAGGATACATGTGGGGCATTGGTAGCTTTCGCAGTCGACCTGAATATGGTTGAGTCAATGACAGGAGTAACACGCTTGATTGTATCGCGGGTGGTTGCCTGGAAGGGGTTCCCGTCCGTTATCCCCCGTCCACCAACTATCCACATGTCAGGCATACATTTCTTCATCAGTTTCTAGGGCACGGGACGAGGCAGATGGAGTACTGGATGGGGGCGTGGCTGAAAGTCGGGTTCCTAAGGGGGGTTTGACTGCCAGAGCCTGGTTATATTGATCAACGTCGAGGAAGAAATCAGTGAGTCCCAACTCATGCATTCCTACTATAAGGTTGTCTTTTAGGGATGTGTGAATTTGCATGAGCCTTTGCCCATCTGTCTGCGTTTCCCATTTCTGAAGGAGTCGGTTGCCCATGGCGGCAACAGAAGTAGTGGCGAGGAATGAAAGGTAGAAGGCTTGGAGGGCTGAACCTGGTTCTATGTGTGTGTCTATGGCGCACGTGAATCATGAGTCAGCGAGAATCTGGTCATAAGCGATGGAGCGGATTACTCCACTCAGACGAGGTCACTGTTGAGTAGCTGCAAGGGGAACCTCGATGGATGGTAGAGCGGAATTGATTCTGACTGGGGATGGTGAACGTGATTGCCATGCATGGGGTCCCCACGATACTCCTGGGGGTAGACGCGGTCGAGGCGATGGGGATGTGTTAGACAGTTCTTGAGCTAGGGATTCTATGGCTTCTGGCGTGATGATAGGTGTAGGGGGCCGAGTGGAGGACGGTGTGGGGGCGGTAGAACAAGTAAGGCTGGATGGAGAAGAGATGGAAACAGTGGACGTGGTGTTGGGCATGGTAGGGAGTTTCTGCTTTACTTCCTTCCTTTCAACCATTTTTTATAGTCTTTCAACAGGGTCTGTGCATTCCCCAGGTCCGTTTCCACAACCCAGGAATCCTCTTTGGGTAGATAACCCTTCCATCGGACAAGGTACGATTGTGCCATTGGACGCCCGCAATGGCGCAATATTTTCTCAATTTCGTATTCCTCCTCCCCCGTGATAAGGTCAGGTGGTGGAGCCAGGAAATTGTGTCCGTATGTCTCGTTTTCGGTATATCGTGATAAGAGGGAGGCGTGGAATACATTGTGGATTCTCCACACTTTTGGGAGGCGTAGTCGGTAGATGATAGGTGATAGGACTTGTATGATTTCAAAAGGTCCTTCTCGTTTTGCGGAAAACTTTGCGTCCAAGACATTGTGCTGCAAGTTTCGCACTTCTAACCAGACTTTTTCTCTGATCTTAAATGGGATAAACTTCTGTCGGGTTCTTTTGATCATGACCTGACGAGCGAGTTCATGCACTGCTATCGCTTCGTTCCTATCTGCCATTAGTCGCTCTATTCGAGATTGTACCACGGGGAGATCTGTAGAAGCGATAACCGACAGGAGTGCCATGGGTTCATAGCCCATACATAAGTAGAACGGGGATTTCCCCGTTGTTGAATGTGGGCGGTGATTGTGTATGAATTCGGCTGTAGTGAGGTGTTCTGTCCAGTCCATCGGATGAGCGCCACAGACTATTCTTAAATACGTTTCGATCTCCTGATTCATCCGTTCCGTTTCTCCATCAGACTGCAGGTGATATGCCGTTGATAATGTGAGGCGGTAATTGAGGAGACGTCCAAGTTCTTTTGCAAATGCTGATGCGAATTGCGGACCTCGGTCGGAAATGATTTTGTCGTATAGCCCGAATCGCCTATATACTGAATAAAAGAATAGTTGGGCGATCTCTTCCGCCGAGACCATTTTCGTTATAGGACAGAGAATTACCCCCTTCGTAAGTCCATGGTCGACCACGACCAGTAAAGCATCAAAGCCACAGGAGAGGGGTAGTCCGGTGATTAGGTCGCAGGAGACCTGCTGGAAAGGACGTATGCAAGCAGATGAAATAGGGGTGAGAGGAGGTACGGTGGGGTGTGTATTGACTTTATGTTGTTGGCATATGCTACAGCCCGCGACGTAGGACTGGACAAATGCCGCAAGGCCAGGCCATCAGAAATTGACATGTTTTTAAGTAGCCCGGATGACCGGTGGTAGCATGGTTGTGATACCGCAATAGAATAGAGTGGCGGAGAGGTACATCCGGGGGAATGTAGACACGGTTGCGGTACAGGAGAAGACCGTCGTGATGTTGCCAGTCCGTGAGGCAAGAACAAAGATTTGGGAGCATATCTTCGTGGATGGATTGTAGGGCGGTTAGAACGAGAGGGTCCCCTGATGAGGATTGGGAGATGCGGTTGGCGAGAGCAGTATCGATGAGGTTAACGAACAGAGCTGGTGGTAGGAGTGTGATGTTGGTGTTATCAGAGGAGTCATCGGGGCAACGATCAGGGCGACGGGACAGGGCATCGGGTCTGGCCAACTGGGTACCTGGGACATGCTGGATTTGTAGGTCATAGTCGGCGATGTCCAGCATCCAACGGGCTTGTCGACGGTTCAGCTTGTGTGGTTGTCGGAAATAGGTTAAATTTTTGTGATCAGTGCGGACAATTATGGGATGTATGGATCCAAGTAGGTAGTGTCGCCAGGCCATGAGGGCGTGGATGACGGCGAGGAGTTCGTGATCATAGATATCATAGTTTCTTTCTGCTGCTGAAAATGTTTGTGATAGGTAGGCACAGGGTTGCCAGTCAGCGTTTTCATTTTGTTGGAGAAGAATTCCCCCAGTAGCGTACTTGGACGCATCTGTTGCGATAGTGAATGGTTTCGTGATGTCGGGCAATCGAAGGACGGGTTGCGACGTGAAGATAGTTTTCATGCGTTGGAATGCTACTTCGCACTCGGATGTCCACAACCAGGTGTGATCCTTTTTGGTGAGGTCGAGGAGTGGTTGTGCAATATCCGAATAATGCAGGATGAACCGTCTGTAGAAGTTGGCAAATCCAAGGAATGATCTGACGTCTTTTGGTTTTGCCGGGGTTGGCCATGAGGCGATTCCTTCTAATTTTATGGGGTCCATAGCGAGTGATCCCGGTTGCGCGATCATTCCAAGGTATTCGACTGACTCAGAGTTGAAGAGGCATTTAGCCAGTTGTAATCGTAGGTGTAGTTCTCTCATTCGTTGGAGAACGCGGCATGTTGTCTCGTCATGAGTTGTCTGGTCCAGGGAGAAGATAAGAATATCATCCATATAGATAACAATGTGTCCTTCGGCAATGAGGTCGCGAAATTCTTTATTCATGAAACGTTGGAAGGTGGCTGGCACGTTTTTTGGTCTGAAGGGCATGACTACGGGTTTGAAAAGTCCTCTGTGAGTGATAAAGGCCGCTTTCCACTGGTCCCCTTCTTTGATGCGAATGTTGTTGTACCCCCACCGTACATCGAATTTTGTAAAGATTTTAGCTCCTCGTAGTTTATCGAGGAGGTCGGAGATCAGAGGGAGAGGGTACGCATCGCGAATCGTGTGGTCATTCAAGTACCAGTAGTCCTGGACTGGTCGTAGCTTGCCATCCTTTTTTTTGATGAAGAAAAATGGTGCTGCCTGTGGGGAAGTAGATGGATGGATTTTTCCCAAGGCTAGATTCTCGTCAAGGTAGGCATCCTGGGCCTTGCGTTCCTCTAACATTAGAGGGTATAACTTGCCGATCTTTGGTACGAATGTGTCTGCCAGGTTGATTTCATGGTCACAGTCTCTAGACGGGGGAAGTGGGGTATCTTCATCAGAGAAGATATCGGCATAAGAGGTGTATTGTGGGGGAAGCGTTACTTCTTCTTTTTGGGCATGAATGGCTAGATCGGTTGACGTTGTTAAAGCTGCACAGGTGAGTGCTGGGTTTGGTATGTAGCGTCCGTTGGTGAGGACAGTTCGGGAGAGAGTACGGAGAGGTCTGAAATGCACCATTTCTCATGCCATACACAAGGTGCTGCAAATGACATCATCTTCGGTGCGGTTCAGGTATCCAAAGAGGTGCTCATCTACCAACGCATCCACGTCTACATGTCCTGGGGAAGCGGGCTCACAACTTGGTCATCTGAGGTCGTATAGTTGCACTCTTCGCTGTTTTTCTTGCTCGTGCGCAGCGATCAGTTCTGCTGACTGATCAGATTCTTGTGGAACTCGTAAAGTTTTTTGTCTCAATTGATCTCCGGGTTGGCAGCAGTTAACCAAGGGAATCTGAGTATCATGGTTTCTTTTCCGCAGTTCATAAGGTAGAACTCGGTAGACCTTACATAGCCGTTTACATTGATGAACAATGTTGTCTTGAATTTGATAGTTCCATTATGGTTTGCGGAAGTGTCTACATTTCGAATTATGACTGGGGTGGGGAGTTTCATTCGGAGTAGTCCTTTAGATTGAGCGAATTCCCAGTCAATACATGAGACTTGTGCTCCGGAGTCTACCAGGGCGGTGGTGGCTACAGCTTTTATGTTCATGTCAATTGCCATCATAATTTGCATGGGGATGCGCATAGCTTTCATTGATACCAGAATACTATTACATGAAACATCTGTAGGAGAGACACGTGTAGCAGGTGTTCTCCTTGTTAAAAATCCAATTTGATTTTCCCAACCATTTCTTCGTCCTGCATTTCTGTAATGTGGGCTTTGGTTTCTTCTTCAACTTTTCGTACCGTCTGCGGAGGCGGTGGTCCTCGTGGTTGTGTGTTGTTGGGGCAGGTATGCACTGAATGTCCTTTCTTTCGGCACAAGAAACAAAGTCCTTCTCTTCGGCACTGTTCTCTTTCTTCAGGTGTGAGCTTTTTGAATGTTATGGCGTCAACGTCCATGGCGTTAGGGTCCCGGGTCGGGGTTGAGCGTGAAGGGAAGGGTGGTGTAAATGTCATATGGCCCCGTCCTCGCTTGTGGGCGATTTCAAGTGCTCGTTCTTCTACTCCTGCAAAATGAGTGGCCTTAGCATACCACTCTTTAACCTTTTCTGGCACTTTCTCCATGGTTTGAATGCGCCTCATGAGGGAAACGGGGATCCCTGATGCAAAATAATTGATCAAAACTTGATCGTCGGTGATCCCAGTTAGTGCCACCTTACTTTGGAACATAGCGATGTACTTTTGAAGGGTGGGGTTGTATCCACCATTCCGGTTTTCGTAAATGCGCTCCTAGGCGAGCCACGCCAAGGAGTCTTCTTTGAGGTTGGCGTTTTCGAAAGCCGCACAGAATGCTTCTTCGAAATCATTCCAAGTACCCAGGTTGAAGGTTCCTGCAGTGAGCTTGGATTCTCGGAACGTATCTGCCCAAGTGAGGGCAGTTCCCTTCTTCATGAAAGAGAGGGTGTAGGCAATCTGTTTATTCAGCGATTCATACAACTTATCGTTAACTGCCAAATACATTTGAACTGACCGCAGCCAAGGCAAAGCCCTAGCGTACAAGCCATCGTAATCCTCAGGTGTTCCGAGGCGTAATTCAGTAGGTTTCACAGAAGCTGGTTGAGTAGACATGGTGGATGCTGGTGCAACGTTTTGGACATTAGAAGATGCAGCGATGGGAGGTGGGAAGTGAAATATCCTTCCAGTCTGTGGTTGTGGTGTAGGACTTGGCGGAGTCAGTATGCATGGGATCGTTAATGAGCTCGAGAGCTGCTATTCAAGTTGCTGGACCTCAGGGGTTTCAGCTGTAAATGGTTCGTTGGGGTCTGTTGGTAATTCTTCCGAAGATTCGGAAGCAGTAGAGGGTGCAGGGGATTCCTGCCGATTGCGCCAACTGAAGTGACTCGAAATGGTGGGCGATCTAGATGGTGCTAGTCATGATAACGGAGTTTAGTTCTTTTGTTACACCTGTTCCGGGTAGGACGTAGGTGTAGCCTCGGATTAACCAAGTTTGAGCATTCAAATGTAAATAGCCCCTATGGGAGGGAGCTTCAATGGATAGCATGAGGAAGCGTCCACTCAAGAGTAGGACAAAGACTTGGTGCTCGACAAACTCAACAGAAGAGAACGCTGAGGAGCAAAGGGACACTTGGTATTGACCAAGGAGAACTAAACTAAAGTACAAGATGTGCTACGCTCAACTAATATAGGTATCATCGTAGGGCACAGACCAAGCCACTAGAAAGGAATAAAGAGTGACAACTGGGCCACAGAATGAGTAAGGCGCAGTCGATTGTAATACAAATGGCATAATGGGGGAAACCTGCAGCAGCAGGGATGAAGCCGAGGTAGTCCGTATAGGGGCATCGCGAAGGAAAATGATAAGTCCATTATAACAAAAGAAATCATAACACTTATGCTTCTCTTCTATTAGATAGAACCATGCCTCATGTATTCCTCATGTTTCTTATCTCTGACTTATGGACAGTTATTTATGCCATTGGCCGATCTGTAGATATGGACCAAACATGTACATACAGTAAAGTAGTATATAAACCCCCAGGATGACGGAACTGGCTCCCCAGTTCTGAAGTCTTGGAGTTCTCCCTCTAAGCAAAGTCCCCTCTTTCCAAGAGGCTTCTAAGTCATTGAAGCCAAAGCTATATATCTAAAGACTTTGCCTATTATCTTTTGGCATTGTTTTGAGGTGTTTCACTTATGACCTTTAATGACTTATATCTATTCTTTAGATTTTTAGAGTATTTCTATTAGACAATAATGGACTTTCATTTAAGTAGTGTATATCATATCTTAGATCCCATGTATATACATATACATAGTCCTTTCATATATAAACCTCCAGAATGATAGGACTGGATTTCCAGTCTTGAAGTTCTTGGATCTTTTCTCCAAACAAGTCAAGGAAGTTCCTTAGGCCTTTCCTGGTAAGTAGGCTAGAAGTTGCCAAGTCCTTGACCTAGTACAGGGTAACCAGTTCCAGCTAGCAAGGCAGGGGTTCCAAGACTCACCCCTTAAAGTTTATGTTCAAACCCAAGATGCCCCAGCTCTTGGTGACACTTTGAAAACATACAGAAAATGTTTTGGCCTACACATTTGGGCCTTAGCAGTTGGAGTGTTTCACTAGATGGAAGTAAAATAGTTGAAACAGAACAAAAGTGCAACTCACCATACATACTCATTGCAGCTTTTTGCACAGAAGATCAGAGAGCATACATCATATGCAATCTGCCATCTCTTGATCCAAACTTCACTCTAACTGCCCATACTGCATGGTTTCCAATATCCAAGGCCATACTTGAAATATGGCATCAGAGGTTCAGACATGTGAGTCCCAAGTCAGTACTGCATCTGCATAGGAAGAAAATGGTTACTGGCATGGAGATTAGTGGATAAGAAGCATATACTGAGAATTGCAAGCCATGTCTTGACAGCAAACAGCATTATACAGTCATTTTACACACGTTGGATGTAGAGTCCCCTCAAGTACTCCATTGAATATACTCAGATGTTTGCAGGCCCATGAAAACTGCATCATGCAGTGGGCATCAGTACTTCATCATGTTTATTGATGGGTACTTACATCATCTGGTGGTCAAGCTGATGAAAACTAAAAATGAGGCATTTGGACTCACCAAAGAGTATTTCCAACATGCTGAAGTGGAGACCAGCAACAAGGTGAACTTTTTGTACACAGATAGAGGCGAAGAGTACATATCCATCAATTTCTGTGAATACCTAAAAGAATGTGGCATATACCATGAGATGACAAATGCTTACATACCACAGGAAAATGATATAGCTGAGAGAATGAACCACATCTTGATTGAATCAGCATGTGCCATGCTGGGTGATGCAGGCTTGCCAAACCAATACTGGGGGGACACTGTACTCTATACCACACACCTCCTAAATTGATTGCCAATGTAGGCCTTTAAAGCCTCAGTCACACCACATAAAGCCTTTACTGGAAACAAACCTTCAGTAGCCCATATATGTTACACTTGTTCCAGGTAGGATGCAAGTGTAGCCTCGGATTAACCAAGTCCGAGCGTAAGTGTAAATAGCCCCTGTGGAAGGGACTTCGACAAGTAACACAAAGAAGCGTCCACTCAAGAGTAGGACAGAAACTCGGTGCTCGAATACTCTGCGGAAGAGAACGCAAAGGAGCAAAGTAAACTTGGTATTGACCAAGGAGAACTAAACTATTGTACATGATGTAGCTACGTACAAGTTATAGATAATGCCGCGCTACATGGACCAAGAGACAAAAAGGAAACAAATGCGACGACTGGGCTATAGGAATAAGTAAGGTGCAGCTATACAGTAATACACATGACGTGAGGAGGGAAACTTGCAGCGGCAAGTATGATGCCGAAGTAGTCCGTTATGGGCATCACAAGAGAAATGATAAGTCCTAAAGAGACGGAATTAAAGAAACATAACACTACCCCCCACTCTATTGTTCGAGCTCCAGCAATGAATCTTCTAATTTAAACCACGGTCTGAACCGCATGGTGACCCCGTTATGTTGGCGTAGGCTGAGTTGTCAAGTTGGTTGTCAATGGGGGAAGGTGATCGTCCAGCTGGTTGTCGTATAGGCGAAGTAAGGTGGCGAGGACGGGCATTGAAGTAGGGGCGTGTACGACCACCTCATGGCGTATGTGCATGGGAGATACAAAACCTATGGGGTGAGACTGGCAGTCCGTAAGTAACTGTGGCCTGGGTGGTAGTGGCCTGAAAAGACTGTTGAGAGGCTTGGGACGATGAGGAGGAGGACGAGAGCTGACGCGGAGGGGTAGGTCATTGGAGGGGACATCGATTGGCCCAGTGACCGGGTGCCCACAATATGCAGGTAGGACACTGGTAACTCTCGCAATCGACCTGTATATGGTTCAGTCGGTGACAGGAGTAGCATGCCTGGTTATAGCAGGGGTGGTTGCCGGGAAGGGGATTTCGTCCATTGTCGCCTGTCCACCAGGCATCCACTCTTTGTGCATACATTTCTTCTTCAGTTTCCAAGGCGCGGGATGATGCCGATGGTGTTGACGGGGTATCTGAGAGGCGTGATTCCAGGGGTTCTTTGGTTGCAATCGCCTGGCTATAACGGTCGACATTGAGGAAGAAATCTGTAAACCCTAACTCATTCATCATGACAACCAGGTTATCCTTCAATGCTACCTGAATTTGCAGCAGTCGTTGCCCATCTGTCTGAGTGGCCCAGGTCTGCAACAGGTGATTGCCCATGGCTGCGAGAGAAGTGGTGGCAAGGAACACAAGGTGTAACACTTGTAATGCGGAGCCCGGCTCGACGTGAGCGTCTATTGCTCGGGCAAAATGGGAGTTGGTGAGTATTTGGTCATAGGCAATGGAGCGGATTACACCGCCAAGTGGGGGATGCTGTTGGGTAGCTGCTAGGGGAATTTTGATGGACGCGATTCTGGGATCATGGCGAATGGGGGAGGGGGATCGCGACTGCCATGCGTGAGGCCCCCAAGACACTCTGGGGGGAAGATGTGGGCAAGGGGTCAGAGACGCGTTGGTCAATTCGCATGCCAATGCTTCTACCGCTTCTGGGGTGACGATCGGCATTGGGGGTTGTGTAGAGAACGGAGTTGGGGCAGTAGAGCGAGTTAGGCTAGACGGAGAGGAGATGGAAACGGTGGAGGTGTTCGGGGACATGGTGTAGATTGTCTGGTGTTACTTTGATGAGTGTAATCGCTTCTTATAGTCCACCAGCAAGGTCTGTGTGTTCGCTAGGTCCACTTCTGTGACCCATGAGTCTTTTTCAGGTAAGTACCCTTTCCATCAGACGAGATAAGACCTTGCCATCGGGCGTCCACGATGGCGCACGATCTTTTCTATTTCATATTCTTCTTCCCCTGCGACAAGGTCAGAAGGTGGGGAGGGGAAGTTCCGACCATATGTCTCGGTCTCAGTATACTGGGATAGGAGAGATGCGTGAAAAACGTCATGAATTTTCCATACCCACAGGAGACAGAGATGATATGTGATCGGCAAAAGTACCTGAGTTATCGTAAAAGGGCCTTCTCGTTTGGCCACAAACTTGGGGTCTAGGATGTTCCACTGGAGGTTTTTGGCTTCTAACCAGACTTTTTCGCCTACCTTGAACAGCGTGAATTTCTGCCTCGTTCATTTGATCATTATCTGTCGGGCTAGTTCGTGGGCTGCTACTGCCTCATTCCTATCCATGATAAGCTGTTCCAGGTGTAGTTGTACCGCCGGGAGATCCGTGGGTGCCACGACCATAGGGAGTGCCGTCGGTTCATAGCCCATACATAAATAAAACGGTGATTTTCCTGTTGTGGAATGGGGGTGGTGATTGTGGACAAATTCTGCAGTCACCAGATGTTCTGACCATTCTGTCGGGTGATTTCCACATATGATTTGTAGATATGTTTCGATCTCCTGATTGGTTTGCTCTGTTTCGCCATCCGTTTGTGGATGATATGCGGTAGATAGAGCTAGGCGATAGTTTAGGAGGCATCCGAGTTCTTTTGCAAAGGCAGATGCGAATTGCGGTCCTTGGTCCGATATGATTTTGTCATATAATCCGAACCATTTGTACACCGAATGGAAGAAAAGTTGTGCAATCCCTTCTGCAGAGACCGTTTTTGTAGTGGGGCACAAAATTACCCCCTTTGTAAGGCCATGGTCGACCACGACCAATAGAGTGTCAAAGCCGTGTGAAGAAGGGAGATCGGTGATGAGATCACAGGAGATTTGCTGAAAAGGACGGGAGCATGTCGAGGTGATGGGCATAAGAGGTGGGGTGGTCGGGTGGGTGTTCACCTTGTTTTGTTGGCATAAACTACAACCGGCAACATAGGAGCGGATGAAGGCAGCGAGGCTGGGCCACCAGAACTCAGCTGAGACCAGTTGTCGCATTTTTAAATATCCGGGGTGGCCAGCAGTCGGGTGATCATGGTAACGAGACAGAATAGCATGATGTAAGGAGACATCGGGAGGGACGTACACGCATCCACGGAACAAGAGGAGACCATTGCAGTGCTGCCAGTTGGCGAGGTGCGAACGGAGGGCTACAGGAATATCATCTTGAATGGACTGCAACGTAGAGAGAACTAACGGGTTGGCAGCCGACAACTGTGAGATGCAGTTGTGGAGGGTGAGATCAATTAAGTTAACAAAGAGAGAAGGGGGTAGGAGTGTTACATCCGCATTGTCAGTGGAGTTGGAGGGGCAGCAGTCAGGTCGTCGGGATAAGGTGTCTGGTCCTGCGAGCTGGGAGCCGGGGACATGTTCAATACGGAGATCATAGTCAGCAATGTCGAGAAGCCAACGGGCTTGCCGTCGATTAAGCTTGCGGGGTTCTTTGAAGTAGGTGAGGTTTTTGTGATCTGTCCGGACGAGAACTGGGGCAGGCGAGCCAAGAAGGTAATGCTGCCAGGCTGCAAGGGCGTGAATGACTGCAAGGAGTTCACGATCATAGATATCGTAGTTGCGTTCAGCTGCTGAAAATGTTTGCGATAGGTAAGAGCACGGTTGCCATTCCACGCTTTCATTTTGTTGAAGGAGAATTCCTCCTGTAGCATATTTCGATGCGTCGGTGGCGATGGCAAACGGTTTGGTCACGTCCGGCATACGGAGGATGGGTTGTGATGTGAAGATAGCTTTTATACGCTCAAATGCGGCTGCACAGGTCATTGTCCAGTTCCAGGCGTGGTCTTTCTTGGTTAGGTCTAGTAACGGGCATGCAATATCTGAATACCCAGGAACGAAATGGCGGTAGAAGTTAGCAAACCCCAAGAACAACCGTATTTCTTTTGGTTTAGTCGGGGTGGGCCACGACGCAATTCCTTCAAGTTTGACGGGGTCCATGGCTAACGTGCCTGGCTTCACAATCATACCCAGGTATTCAACCGATTCAGAATTGAATAGACATTTGGCGAGATGGAGTCGTAGATGGAGGTCATGCATGCGTTGGAGGACTCGCCGAGTGGTTTCATCATGTGTTGCTTGGTCCGGGGAGAATACTAAAATATCATCCATATAAATGACAATCCATCCTTCTGCAATAAGATCACGGAATTCCTTGTTCATGAAACATTGGAAAGTAGCCAGTGCATTCTTTGGTCCGAACGGCATCACTACTGGTTTGAACAGTCCTCAATGGGTGATGAAGGCGGCCTTCCACTGATCCCCTTCCTTGATGCGGATATTATTGTATCCCCATTGTACGTCGAACTTAGTAAAGATCCTGGCACCACGCAGTTTATCGAGGAGATTGGATATTAAGGGCAGTGGGTATGCATCGCGGATCGTATGGTCATTAAGGTATCAGTAATCTTGTACTGGTCGT
>JBBPKM010000047.1:7042-26896 GCA_038089255.1 Austroboletus rostrupii
CAAGGAAATTAAGTACAGGGTTTTGACTCTTGGAGACCCCTACCAAGTCAAGAGACCAGATCCCACCAAGATGTTTCAAGCTTCGAGTTAGACGAGCTACTGAGGTCGGGTGACCTTCGGGGTGTGCTCAAAAGACTGCTGGTTCTGCTCCCCAAATGCCATGGTTTCTTCCTATTCATCCTGGGCGCCATGCGTCGCTCTCCTCTCCGCCCTTGTCCTTGTCTCTGCTCAGACGGTAACATATGGAAATCAAACGGGCAACAGCTGGCCCCAAGTTTATCCAGGGATGCCTAACACTTCCTACGGTATTGAATGGCAAAGCTGTGTGTCTCGACGTCGTATCTTTATCCTGTTCGCTCCATGACATCGTTCTTGCAGACTTTGAGGTCACTGAAAGCCTCCCAAACGTGACTTGGACCCTTCCTCGTAACTGGGCAGGGAACATTCCCGTGCAGAGGCCCGGTCACCCGAACAATACGTTGTTCTTTTGGGCATTCGAGTCCTCGAACGGGTCGTTTACTGGAAATAGTTCGGATCCCTGGGGAATCTGGCTCAACGGAGGGTAAGTTTACGACACACACATGCTATGCATACTAGACAACTTAATTTGCCTAGTCCTGGTGCTTCCAGTCTGGGTGGAGCGATGATCGAGGTCCGTATTTTTTTCTCGAGTACACATGTGTCGCTAGCGCCATGCTAACGTATGCGGAAGAATTCTCCCATTCACATTCTGAGCGATTACTCGGTGACCGAAAATAAATATGCATGGAGCAATATTGCTGATTATGTGTGGCTCGACAATCCATGGCAAGTATTGTTATCTGTATCCTGTTTTCATGAGGCCGACGAGTTTCAATTAGTGGTGTCGGCTACGGTACCGTCGACGAAGATGGATACGGTGAGGCAATGACTGACAGAGTTCTCCTTGATTATCTAAATTCCGACCTTCACTCAGTCGCTGACGAGGATCAAATGGGAACTGACTTTGTGAGAGTTCAGCTCAATGATATCTCGGTTCGACGTTAATACATTAACAGTTCGGTTTCTTGAAGAATTTCGTAGACGTGTTTCCCGGTCTTGCCAATCGCCCCCTGTATGTCACTGGCGAGAGTTACGCTGGTTTCTACATCGTGAGTAGTTTTGTTTCGTTCAAGCAACTATAGGCTGATCCACTGGATATAACTTTTGAGCCTTACATCGCCAAGACATACTTCGCGATGGAAAATCCTCCCGTCAAACTTGCCGGGATTGCCATCGGGGATGGCTTTTTTAGTACAACAGAAGCAGCTACGGAGTATCCCGTGATGAGTATTCTGGAGACCTACCCACAGCTCGTCGCATATGACCCTATAGTGTTCAATTACTTCCAAGAACAGTGCGTTTGAGATATTGGGGTATTCTAAAGTTGTCCCCAGTGCTCACTTTCTTATTTCCGTTTAGGAGTGCATTGTGCGGCTACAATATCACTCTTCAATACCCGCAACCGGGATACATTCCACCCTTTAATGGCTCCCTGCCTTTTAACACTTCGGGCTCTTCTGTCAACACCAAATTGACAATGAAGCATTTTATACAAGAAGCAACAGAACGGTTTACGACAAGATTTGGAAGCCTGGAAGGTGCTTTACCCGATCACGATGAAAGGCTTCGAGCACGTAGCATGCGGACACGCGACTTGTCAGGCCGCCCAAACGGAACAATTGACCCTTTTTATATGTGTGACTTGTATAGCGAGTTGCTTGACTACGCGGTCAATTTCTCATCTCCTTGGTGTGCGTTTTCCCCTTGTTTCCAAATCCGTTGGGGTCCGATTTCATTTCACTCCTTTAGCTGCGGGCGGGGATTTCGATTTCTACAATATCCCGGACGCCTTAAGCCCTGAAGCCGCTGCGGATCCGACCGTCTTCCTCAATGGTACGTCGCCAGGTTATAAGTATGTTCGTCGATATTCACATTTCATCTCAGACCCCCGAACACGTGCGGCACTCCACGCACCTACCAGTAAAAACTGGGTGCAAATTATTGTCGATCCTTTTTTGCCTACTAACGCTACGGGTAAGTTGCCAATGATCATTCCTGAGCTTCGTAGGCTAAATTGGTCTATATCATATAGCAAATTTACAGAAAGACCCCAGTGAGTTTTTTTCAGACAAAATATTCGTGGACTAGAGACGAGTTTTAATATAATCCATGACACTAGGCGATCCGTAAGTG
The DNA here is from genome assembly GCA_038089255.1 of Austroboletus rostrupii. Lineage (NCBI taxonomy): Eukaryota > Fungi > Basidiomycota > Agaricomycetes > Boletales > Boletaceae > Austroboletus > Austroboletus rostrupii. The sequence goes on from JBBPKM010000047.1 coordinate 9,257, forward strand.
CCCATACATGATTAGTGAGATCAGATATTTAGAAGAGACAGGCCAATGACATTCCTGACGGACCTTGCCACTAATGCATCGGCGCACGATGTCTCCATTGTATTTTATTCTGGAAACGATGATAGCCTCATTCCACACCTCGGCACTGAATGTAGGTCTCTTTTTGCATGTTTCCGATGAGATCCAACCTTGCTGATCGTCATGATGTACGACAGTGGTTATCCAAGTGCGATTTTACCACGTTTTCGTGGATGAATCACGTTTCTAATCTTCCGTACAGAACATGACGTTTGGTGGCATACAGGGGTTCACCCGCAAGCCCAAGACACCTTGGTACAATCCCGACGGCTCATTCGGTGGTATCGTTCACCAGGAACGTAAGGTGAAATACATCCTCGTCGATCGTGCCGGACATATGTTGCCTTACAACAACCCCGTTTCGGTGTGCATGTTTCCGCATTCCCGCTGGTATCCCTTTCTGACACCACTCTTTCCAAGGCCTTTACCCTCGCGAAAGAATTTATCTTTGGAAACAATCAGACGGGACTGGTGGTCACCAATCCAGACTGCTCGGTCTCCGTCGTCGGAGGGGAAGGGGCCTCGCTCCCAGGCGACATCCTGCCAGGCCAGCCGGGCATTTATTACGGGAACGGTACGACGGCTTCCACCTACTTCTTCCCCACGGCGACGGTGAACGCTTGGGACGCTTTCATGTCCACTGCGACCGCAACGATGGAAACGCAGCCGACCAAGCGCGCGACGTGATCCTGGTTAACCGTTGACGTGACACGCGAGGATACGTGTCGTGTGCATTACCTAGATGGGTGATCCATTTGGATTATTAGGAACGACGTGGTCGTTTTCCTTCTCCTATGTACATTTGTTCTTTACTCGACGGCGCTCGACTGAAACAATTTGTTCATAATTGGTCTCGGGCATTGTGCTGAGATGGGACAAAGTCATCGACTGGTGCCCTTGGCCGACGTTAAGTTCACAAGAAACTACAGCTTCCTTTCTGAACCTCAAAGTGCGATCCACAAGGTTATCGTCTGTGAAGACAGGTTCAGCTCGATTTGTCTAAAGTTACGACTCATCGGTCGTTGTTTGATTCCAAAAAAAAAAAGCACATCACTTCATCAGACACGGTGGAGTTGATGCCAAATACATAGCCCGATCCCTGTGCATTCAAATGGAATCTCGCTTTTGTGCTTCACCACACTGTTCCGCTCAGCTGCGGGTTTTCCAAATGTTGGACAAGGCTCGGAGGAGCCATCAGGAGGGATGGGTTGACGCAGGTTTTGCAAACGAATCGCGGCCACCCGTTTTCGCATGAAAGAAGTGAAAAATAAACGTTCGCTGGCCAGCTTCTTGTGCAACACGCAGCTCTTCTCGTGGCCAGCGAACATCACTTCTTCTCCCCCCCCCCCAAAAAAAAAAAAAAAAAAAACTGGCACCTAGAGTGTAATACAGTGAGGTGATAGGCTCGGGGCAGGGTAAATGCGAACCTGAATCCTAATTCATCCTCATCCCCCGAACGTTGAACGAAGCTAACGTTCATAATCGGACGCGTCTGTCGCTCGGTCCCGGTGGCATCGAGATCGTCGGTGACAAAGCGGTGCTTCTGGACACAAAGGCACCAAAGCCATAGTTGGCAAGGGATTCTGTCGACTTGCGTGAGCGGGGAACGGCTCACGGCTTCTGCGTTGTGGTTGTCGAGGTTTGCGCGGGAGAAGCATTGTCGGCTTCGCGCTAGCTAATGTTCGTTTGTTGCGAAGGCCCGGGAACATATTACGCACATCATGTTATGTAACGAAGTAGGCTCGTCGGACAAGTATATCCGACAAATCGCTTCAACCATTAGTACTCCCATCTTCTCTCTATCTTCCCTGCAGAACTTGCGCAAGCATACGGCTAAATGGAGTCGATGGACGCCAAATCACTGGCCCCATCCAACAATATGTTCAGCGTACCCAGGATCACTACCCTCCTCGGATCCATCCTCGTCGCTCTGAGCTCTGGAACTAATTATGTGAGAGGCCTTGATATCAAATGGCGAATGGACTGATCTCGTTCTAAATAGATATATTCAGGTGTGTTGTCCGTCGTCTCCTACTGTCTCGCTCTTATGTTGCATTCCCGCCAGCCTATGCGCCGCAACTTGGCGCTCGTCTTCGGGTGTCACACACGCAGCTTAATATCATCGCTCTTGCAGGAAATAGTATGCATATGTCGTACTATGTATGGCATCTTGGCTGATTTTCAAAAGTGGGTGTATACACATCCGGTCCCGTCTGGGGTCGCATCGTCGATCGCAAGGGTCCACGAATTCCGCTCATTGGAGCTTCAATATGCCTCTTCTTCGGCTACTTGGGTATCAAACAAATGTATGACGATGGTATAGGTAACGGCACAACCGTCCCAGCATTCCATTTCGTGTTACTTGTCGTGTGCGGCTTCATGACAGGCTTGGGAGGCAATGCGGGTTTGGGAGCTGCTATCAACACGACCGCGAAAAGTTTCCCGTCCAGTTCCGTGCGTGTTCACTCTTGAACATTATGTGTGTTTCGTACCCTGACGTTCCCTTAGCGTGCCACTTCCACTGGTCTCGTCATCTCTGGTTTCGGACTATCTGCTTTCTGGTTTGAACTGATTGCTCATGCACTCTTCCCTGGAAATACCTCCGCCTTGCTACTGATTCTTGCTCTTGGAACTGCCATTCCTATGCTCTTGGGTTTATTTATTGTAAAGCCTGTTCCCCTCCCTCCGGTCAGCTCAAGCGTATCCCAGGAAACAATGATTGACGGGTACGATCCCATCCCAACTGGGGACGCTGTCGTGTTTCTAGAATCGCAGGTACAACTAGACTCCGAGGGGAACGCTGAGAGTTCTGCCCCACTCTTATCACATGAACACGGACCGGGATCGCGTCACGCCTCCGAGACGGATTTGAACCACGAACCAAGTTTCGGGGATAAAGACACGTTGCCAGATATTCATGGGAAACGACTGTGGCTTACGCCTGACTTTTACCTCGTCTTTCTTATCATGGGAATATGTGGGTAATGGTCGCTACTTCCGGGTCTCCGTAACTGACGCTTGGGCCTCATTTGCAGGTAGCGGCACCGGGCTCATGTGTCAGTGCATCTGATTTCTTCGGGGTGGTGCTAATTTTTCTCGGCAGATATAAATAACGTTGGTTCGATCGCGCAAGCATTATATGCCAAGACGCACCCAGTGTACGATGATGTTGAAGCTTCCAAATGGCAAGCTGCCCAGGTATCAATCTTAAGTCTAGGAAACTTTGCTGGACGTGTTCTTATAGGTAAATAATCAGTGGTCAGGTTCATTCGTCTCTAGTCATTTACCTATCCTAACATAGGCTTGGTTTCCGACTTTACGTACACACGTCTTCGTCACCCACGCGCCTACTGTTTTTGCATCGTCTCGTCCCTCTTCATTATATCTCAAGCAACTGCAATTGCCGTCACCTCCGTCGAAATACTGTGGGTTGCGACGCTCTTATTGGGACTTGCATATGGATCGTTGTTCGGAGTCTGCCCCACGATCATCATAGAGTGGTTTGGGCTAGGTCAGTTTCCTTTGGCCGTGCACGCACATAGACTCACGCGCTCCTCGACGTCAGCGCACTTTTCCGAGAACTGGGGATACGTATCCTTCGCGCCCGTTGTCATGGGGAACCTATTCTCGCTCATGTTTGGTCGTAATTTGGACTCCCACACGCCGTCGCAAGGCACATCCTCGTCGTTGGTGACGCACGCTCGGTCGGAAATGGCCTTGGCGGTGCGCGAGCTTCCCTCGGAACACCAATGTTCCGATGGCAGGGACTGCTACTTGAGGAGTTTTGAGGTGACACTTGTTGCGTGCATTTTCTGCCTAGGCTTGAGTTGGTGGGCTGGGGTTAGGGACGGGCGGAGGGCCAAAGAGAGGAACACATCTGTTCGCTAAAAAAAATTAATCCCAGTATCCCGTCGTTTCCGCAAAGAATTATAGAACCATTTTTTCCGGTGTAATGCCAGAGCGATACCAATTTTATCCTGAAAGAAAGGCCCGAGTACATTCAAAACTTATTCTGAATAATAGTCAGGCATCAGTCAGGGCCAGTCAGGCCCGCTAACCAAATCAATGAATTGAAGGCTCATGTTTCGCCAACGTAGGTGTTAGATTTTTAAACTTCTACGAACATTTACCCATCAGTTTCGAATCTCGTCTTGATATGGTAGATAGCACGTAGACAATATTCGATTACGTATATAAAGATTCGAACTTGGTACATACTGTATTCCTTGTTAAGTTACTAGCAGAAGTAACTAATAAAAGAAATATTGGCGAAGCCACCCAGTGACTTTGATGCTGCCATTGGCACCAGTATCCCATACGAGCAGCTTGATGGCAATACAATCCAGAATCATCAAAAATTTTGGCAAGGACTGCATACTTTACGTCTTTGAGAGAGTCACTTTCAGGTCCGGAGTGGCTTTCTATTCATTTGTTTGATCCTCGAACAAGGGCACACCGATGTCATGATTCACCCCGACTTTTGCTATCTGTACATTCACAACCTAGCACCCACATATGGCATTAACTACTACAAAATTGCACCAAGCGACTGGAGAAAAGAAAAGAGCGACCCTGCAGGAACAGATGCACCATAAAATACGGATTGAAATATGGCAGCGATCGATCCTACAAAGTAGTGACTTCGTTGAACGCCCGAGATGGAGCATCGATACGATATTCATCGTACCTGCAACTACCCCCGTGGCTCCGAAGCCCAACGCCACTAAGATACCCTTGACTGCGAAGCGCAGCGTCGTTAAAATTAGTAAAAGGCGGAGTATGCCGATCATGACTCAGAAATTTTCAGGCCTAGAAGGATATGAAAAAGTGAGAAATTCACACCTTAAATCACCAAATATCTGAAAGAAACAACCAAAGGGCACACCAGAGAGTGTACAATTCGAGGAATAGAATAGAATTCCAAGACTCACTACTTATACTATTGGCCTCATGGCCTACATGGAAGCGAGATAAGTAACTACGTCATATTAGGTAAGCATTCTAGACCACATGAAATGCACAGAAGAAATGGTTCTAAAAATAGTGCTTTGCTTGCACGAGGCAAGAGCTTATTTGAGAGTCCCGATGCAATGTTTCATACCGGAGAAGTCAGGAATTCATGTTATCCTCCAGGAAAACACCAGACTCACCCACATTCCGGGAATTCTCCAAAAAAAAACGCGATAAACAGCTGGATAGTCGACCACAGTGGAGAAAGGAATGCTATTTAATTGTCATCGACGTATTTCTGGATTTGTTGAAAACTTAAATTAAGCCTGAGCTCCGTTCGTCGTTCTGACTCGTGCTCGTCTGAGATTAGGGCAAACTTAAAATGAATCCATGTACATATAACTCATTTGAACAGAAAGTACTCACTTCAAGCTAGGTTTCCTGACATACATGAAGGAATTTCGCCTTTGCATCGAAGCTACTAAGACTTCTCTACGGCACTCGGCGACAACGGGGCCGCGATCCAGAGCAGTCAACACCACGAGACAGTACTCACACTACCAGTGGCCAGTACGTAGTTCTTTCTCCAGACACACTCAGCGAAAGTTGTGATCAAAAGATGCGCTCTTGACTTTGACAATGACGGCAAGCTGTTTACGGTCGTCTCTGTTTCAGAGGTCAAGGGTGGTCAAGTAATAACCGAGACAAGAAAAAACATTTCACCAGTGCAGTAGAAGTACACGCGCCTAATCGACTCGTATTTCTCATCAGATCAATTTCCTTTCCCCTCTAATTTTATGCGTATTCTGCTCATTAAGGAGTGTCTCTATAAAGTCGGAGAACGACGGGGAAATTTGATCAGGCGGCTGCGCGTCCACCCGTCTCTCGTCCCCTGAGCGATATTTGCCCGTTTTCACTGTGACATGAATGATCAACATTGATGTGAAATACTATCAGCACAACATCTGTAGGACGTACCTAGTACACGCCAGAGGCCAAGTTCGATGGCACCTTCACCAAGATCCGTCAGAACGTCGTCACCAATCACGGCAACTCCTTCCCACCGATGCGCATGGGCCGACGACGGCTGGTGTTGCTCAGGAACATGCTCCAGAGTCACGTCCACACCAGGCACGTCATCTCCCCTGTATTTTGTCGCATCGAACTCGCGTTCAAGATCTCGCAACACGGTCTCGAAAAATTCTCGCGTGGGCTTTCCAACGACCAGCGCGGACGCTCCAGTGGCATCTTCAAGTGCGCGTACAAACGGGCCAGGACCGAGGGAGAGGGCGTGGTCAGAGGCTTCGAGATAACGTGCCCTATGCAAAGCGATGAGCGGCGGGCGGGAGCTGCTTTGACTTTGAACTTTCGTGGTCGAATTTGTGTCCGAGTGAGTTGTGTCCCGGGGCCGCTCCTCGCCCACGAGTATCCGAAATGCAGTATTGAGATGTGTGTAGTCAAGGAGAGCAGGAGCCAGGCCGACGACCACGGCATCGTATGGTAACGATGGCGGAGATGTGGAGGGATCGATCCGATCATCCGTCAATTCTTCCAGAGCAGATGATGAGAGCAACATGTATGGCCTAAAGGGTCCCGTCAGATGAAACGAGGCACGATGACGCCGTACCTCTTTATCTCGAGCTCCTTTAGCACTGCCCCAAGTGCGCCAACGCTCGTCCACACCTCGTTCCTGCGGATATCTAGTCCGGCTGCCAGCATCCGTTTATGAACGGACGCGCTTGACTCCTTGCTAGTATTGCTGCAAAGTCGGAAAGGGATGTGTGCGGCGCGAAGTCGCGCGAGTGCTTGGGCAGCACCAGGAGTGGGCGACGATCCCACCAAGAGTGTGCCAGAAATATCGATGAGTAGTGCACGCAGGGGAGGTCGGGAAGCCATTCTAAGAGTGCCTGGTTCCTAGCAGCGGTTGGCTTACTACTCTACATAATCCATATACGCCTGTGTTGCATAAAATCGATTCAACCTAGACACATTTATTCCCGGACACAAATGTTTGAGGTCGTCATTTGTGGATTAACGTGTCTGTATGTCAGCAAGGACTGATCGTGACAACGGTTCGGATGTAATGCACAATTGGATTCTGCCTTGCGTATGTCAAAAACTTGGGATACGAATTGGAGAATAAGCCGGATACCTTCGTCCAGAAATGATCCCTACGTCACTACGAGTCCTACAACACAACCGTCACCCCTAATTGAAAACTCAACCGAAGCCGCCCACCCTAATCATCGTCAGCTGGGTCGATCCCACCCGTCCTGCTCCTTTTCCTCTTCCAACGATGCAATGATCCGGTTCCGTTCCCGAATAGCCTCGATGGCCTGTTCTGAGATACCAATCAGCTCCTTCAAAGAACCTGAGCACACGCGTATGTGGACGTCAGCAGACGTTCACCACCAAATTATCTCAGACTTACGTTCGACGCCCAACATCATCAGCATCTGCACCAGAAAAGTCCAGTAAACAGTTAGCACTCGAAAGAATCATTACCCCAGACGAACGAACCTGACGCGACTCCCCATCCTTCAAGATGTCGATCTTGGTTGAATCGGGCACCTCCTTGCTCATCACCTCATCGATCAGCGTCCAAAGCGTAGCCCTCATTGTCCCCGCCGAACCTCCTTCACCGATCAACTGCACATACTGCTCGATTGTCCGCGTCTCCGTCAATATCTGTCGCGGAAGCCGTTCCAGCGACCGTTGCGTGCGTTGAATGTGATCGGGTTCGGATCTGGACATGGACGTGGAAGGAACGGGAGCATCGTCATCACCACCACTATCAGCTGTAACACCACTTGCGCGCGGTGACGCATCTCCGACGACGGTTTGCTGTTCGCGTTCCAACGTGTCGTGGAGGACAAACTGCAGTCCGGTCGACGTGCTTATTCGCTCCACTTTTTCATCCAACTCGACCTTGGCGCGTTGCCGATACCGCTGGACGACATTCTTGAATGTATTGCGGCCAAGAATGTTCTTATATCGTGAGGTATATGCGTCTGAGACGACTATATAATCTCAGATGAGTTAGCGAGTCAAGGTAGACGGAGTGAATACCAACCAGAAATGAATATAGTCATGGTTGCAACGCCAATCAAAGCCCACACGACAAAGATACAGCGTCCAGCTGGTGTTGTTGGGGTGAAATCGCCATAGCCAATCGTCGTAAAACTAATGAAGCCTATTGGAGTGTCAGCAAAAAATCCTCCAAGAAAAGAAGAACACCTGACAAAAGTATATCGCTTCTCCAAACGTCCAGCCTTCGGTTGCTTTGAAGAAGGCTGCACCACCCTACAAACAAGAATAAATGAGTCCTGATACACAAATGTTACAGCTTACTCACGATCCAAAAAACAAGAAACCAAGCCCAACTTAGACCAGAGCGCCAAGTATATGCTTTTTTCTCCGTCTCCGCCACATCCGTACGATAGTCCTGTCCATCCCCCGTGGAAGTCGTTTCTAAACTTGCAGAACTGTCCGGAACATCTCCAGTAGAAGAGTCGTGAATAGGTCCATGCGGGAGAGAATTTCCACCGGATTCATAGACCGCAAGGCCTAGTTTTGTGATCATCGTGGCCATGGCACCCAGTCGTCGATTTGTCAGAGACTGTGTGGCAAGATTATAACGATGGTAGATAGGATGCGGCGCAAACCACGAAGGTAGACTATGATGTTCGATATCAGGGGCGTGGTGGCATGTTTCTGGAGTGTACGTATCGTAGAAACCTTCCGGGAGAAGAGTATCGAGAGGGATGCCGGACTCGAGAGCTGCAGCCTCAAGCTGGCACTGCGGAAGGGCCCACAGATTCAGTCGCATACCGTGGTGATGACTCTCGTCTTTGCGTCTCCCTGCAGTCGACACGACCCTAATCCCCCGCTGAACAAACCAAAAGAAAGACTTGAATTCCGACCAAAAAGTTTTGCGATCGTCGTTCTTTGCCTCTCGAATCCAAATAGGTGCATGTCGTTGGCGCAAACGCCACATGACAGCATGTTTCCATCGTCTCTCTGCACGCCTCCGACGTTGGGCAGCTCGCCTCTTCTCCTGAATTTCCAAAAGCCGTCTCCGATACTTGAAATCGATACCTTCCAAGACGGTTTCGCGGATATAACCGACCACGAAAGCGATATTAATGACGCCAAATGTGGCGTAGAAACATACAAATACCCTAGAGGGTCCATTTTTTGGGACAATGTCACCGAAACCGATGGTCTCGATGGTAACAACGGTGAAATACAAACCGTTGATGAATGTCAAGTCAATAAGGAGAGCGCTAACAAGAGCACCCAAGGCAAGATAGCAAAATAGACCAATGATGAGAATGACCAGGGAACGCTGCCTCCTGGTGAGTCCGCTCCCTATCCTAGCGATGAACCAACCGTTACGAAAGCGACAGCCGACGACTCACCGCTCCGTTTGAAGTCAGGGGTTTGAATGAAATCAATTATGAGGGTCACGTTCGTGAATGAGGATACAATCGTTGAACATAGTGTCATCCAGAATGCTTGACTATACGAATAGCCGTTGGCCGTCACCCCGAATGTAGCAAGAGCGGCGACGTTGAGTATATCTGATACAGTCGTAGAGTAAAGACGGAGACAATATGACGGGTGCTTACCGTGTATCGAGAGAAATAGGATGCATAGAATCGTCATTGTCTTGATGCGTCTCTCCAAGAAACGAACAATTAGAAAAATGTTAGCCAAGACTCCGCAAGCTATACTTGACGCGATTCCAAAGTAAAAGAAGGGCGGATTTTGTTTCGAAGACATGGTAGTACCGCCGCTGGCATGAGTATACCAAGGCTCCGTCAGGCCGGGTATCTCCAGCAAAATGCAAAAGGGGATAGCGATGCCAGATAAAATTGGGAGTGTTCGATAGTGGGGTATATATGCTTGAATTTCGTCTTCGTGACTTGGCGCGGGACATACAAACGAACAAATGCGGGAGAGGATACGGCGTGCACCGTCTTGGTGCTCTTCAGGCTGGATGTGGAGCTCAACGTCGTCCCGGGGAACATCATCATAGCCATCATAATCATCTTGTTCGTGGGACGTATTGATTGCGCTCTGGGGATTTCGACCACCGTCGCTTCTCGTCTTCTCTGAGTTTTGTGTATGTTGTGTGGGAGATGCATCGGACGTGCGAAGTGCACTGACACACTCCTCTTCGTCGAGGGTGTCTTCTTCGAACAGGTGGGTTAGTAAAGTCTTCAGGTTCATCAGGTGCTAAAAACCCAGTCCGTGGTACACATGGAAGAAAGGATTGGAGCATGCCAGCAGCAGCAGGGGGGCGTAGGAAAACAATAAAGGCTAATAATGGACCACAGGCCGTCGAGCCCGGTGACGTCACGTGCAGGCCACAGGATGACCAGGGCAGTGCCACGTCTCGCTACCGAAATATTCCTTGCACCCGGACAGAATGGCAGACATCGTCGCTGAAGTCAAGAAAATACCTCCGGTGACGCGCTTTCTCGTGCTCTCATCTCTGGGCGTCACCGTGCCTGCCCTCCTCCACTTTGTGCCTGTGCAAAGGCTTCTCTTTGTAACCCCCCTCATCATCCACAAGTGGGAGGTCAGTCTCTCGCGACACTGCTTTTCTCCGCTTCTAACGTGCCGTCAAGGTATGGAGAGTTTACACTAGCTTGTTTTTTGGAAGTAAGTGGCATTGGCACTTCCATTGACTGTCTGTTCTCATGTCTCGGTCAACTAGCCACAGGACTGTCGTACTTGTTCCACCTCGTGATGTTATAGTTGAGTCACTCCTTTCATTCGCTGCTCAGAAGCTCACACTTGGGACTCTAACAGCCGAAATTCCAATGCTCTGGAGACAGCGCATTATGGACGCCGTTCCTCCGACTATGCATGGCAACTTTTCCTTGCCTCGTCAAGCGTGATCGTCAGTCTCGACCATCGCCCTCTCTTCACATCTGACTGTTGTCTAGGCTCTCAATCGTCCACTTGACAACGTGGTCCACGACCATGCACTTCTGAGCTGCATCACGTATTTGATGTGCGCTTTGTCCCCACCAGGCGCGCAGACGTCCGTCATGGGCCTTGTTACCATTCCGGTCAAATACTTTCCATATGCACTCCTTGGGATTGACATCATCAATGGCCACGCAACAGAGAGTCTGTCGGGAATGATTGTCGGTCATCTTTGGTGGTGGTTGGTATGGGACGCAGGTACAGGAGCAGGAAGCGCAGAACGAGGAAGCCTTGCAAGCTTAGCTCTCGCACCAAGTTGGTTGAGAGATTGGTTCGGCGAACGTCGCGGGGAGGACCGAGCTACTCACAGAGATGGATATCAGGCATACGCGCCGAGACAACGCACCGAACAAGCCGCAGGGCCTCGTGAGACCGGATATAACTGGGGGTCTGGACAACGCCTCGGTAGTGAGTAGTACGTATTTGTGGCTTGGCCCTGTTTTGCGACGAAAAGGATAGTTTTGCTGCCTACGCGTTCCAGCCGTACTCGTCCCGGTATGCCTTCATTTTGCCCAACACGTCCGACTGCCCGTTTTGCTCCAACCAGACCATCAGCGTCCTCATCTTGAGCACTGACAGCACGCGTCCTTTGCCACCGACGATGTTCTCGACCTCCTCCACCGTGCTCCCGCCATCCTTGCCTCTCTCCTCCCTGTCTAGCAGCTGGATCACACCCACCACCTCGCCCCCCGCTGTCTGGATAGACTCGATAGCCAGTCTGACAGCCGTCCCAGCAGTCATGACATCATCCAAAATGAGCACCTTCTCTCCCTGCACCGGTGCTCCGACGAGCTTCCCACCCTCTCCATGATCCTTGGCTTCTTTGCGATCGTACGTGAACCCGTACGAGCGATCATACCGGGCACTCAACACGAGTGCAGTACAGGCTGCGAGTGAGATTCCCTTGTATGCGGGACCGAAGATGACGTCAAAGGCGGGGATCGCATGCGCGTCGAGCGCACCGACGATTGTCGCTGCATATGCGTTGGCAATCGTGTCTAGGATCTTGCCGCTGCTCATCAGCCCAGCATTGAAGAAGTATGGCGAAATCCTAGTGCACACGGATCAAAAGCCATCATGTCATGTCGTGATGAGAGAGCATACCGTCCAGATTTGAGAGTAAACTGCCCAAACTTGAGCGCACCGACTTGCTCGGCTTGAATGAGGAGATCAGTTTGATAGGTCTGTATCGACATGATGGCAATTTGTAACTGATTGCCTCCCTCGGTTCCTGATTAAAAATGCACAGCCTCATACACTGAACATGTACTTATAATAGGGCCGTTAAAAGCAGCGCTTTTGGTTTCGACCAGGTCTACTGCAGAGGATATGGGTATTTCAGACTGGCAGTACTTAGTCGCTTCGTGCGCCTCCCAATTCACGACTGGCACCGCAGCGCATAAGAAAAGAATGTATTTTTTGGACTCGAGACGAACCGGGGATGAAGACACATCGTGGTTGCGCTCGCGCACCGTAACCGCTGTCTCCACAAGTGTCCTCTTGATCTTGACGGCTGTTGGTTAATGAGTGCTAGGGAAATATGGAGAAAAAATTTCCTTGTCGATAGCATTATACTTGTCCCTCGTAGAGAGCCGTTTCTGGGCATTTCGTTCTACCTTCTCATTCAGGCTAAAGGTACGCAGATGCAAGGTGAAATTTCAATGCAAAAGTCAATGCATCATTGCTCAAACTGAGGAAACCCGGTTACGATGCCTGGGCCAGCTCTACGGTATTAACAGGACTGGGAGGAACGGCCAGCGAAGGCGGTTCAATCAGCATATTTCCTAGTCGTGGTGGTGATTTACGAGTAATAAACTCGTAGGTAGTTGGCAGTTTTGCCGACCCAAGTCGCAGAGCTTCAAAAGCAATCAGCAAAGCATAGCTCGGAATATCCAAGAGCATCACCTTCCCGTGCAAGCTCCTCACGTATTGGGACGCCGCCTACCTCAAAGATGACGCGGCCAGTAGGAACACTATGTCAAGTTGAGCAAAAATCGGTACATAAAGAAAACGAACTTCACCGTGTTGCCCAAAATTCAAACGTCCCCTTTCCCTTTCCCATGCGCGTCTCATTACCCTGCACATCTACAGTCAGTAGATTCACACGTACACCATATAATCGCGCACTTTTATGCAGACAGGGATATCGGGGAAGACACGCAAATACACCTTCGCGCCTTTGACAACCTTGATAGCTCGCTTGATAACTTCCTCGGCGGTCGCAAGCTGCTTGGCCGTGAACCGAACACCCTCCCCCTTTATTCTGATGCCATATTCTCCGTATGCGAGTGTTGTTCCTCGCGTAGATCCACCAGTTGGAACAGGAATGCGTCCTTTTTGGCGTTTCGCGTACTTGACCTTGCGAGGAGCGATTTGGTTGCGGAAACGAGCACCAAAAGTTCCGTTCGGTACGGATACTCGTGCTATTGTTTGTCGCAGTCGTGGTAACGCAGAAGACAAGGAAAAGAGCGAAAACATGTTGGTAAACCACACGGGAGGTCTCTGAATTTGATGGGAGTGTATTTGGCCCCTCTAAGGGGGGTTACCTTAAGTAACCTTGCATATTGAAGGCTTTCGACCGCACCACGACCTCGGTCGTGATCATGAGCGACAAGAAGAGAGCGTTCGAAGGAAACGGCGAATCTTCTGTCGCAAAGAAGTTCAGAAGGTAAGACAGGCTTTTCGTTTCTCGTGGTGTTTGTCTGATTTGTGTCGTGTTCGTTCCAGTGATGCTGTGAGTGCCTTCTTCCGTCTTTCAAGGTGAATTCACCTATCACACTTTATTCTGACGTGTTCCTATAACCTTTCTGCTCTTCCACAGACCCCTTCAAATGGTTCCTCGACGCCGTCGGTGAGCTTCGCCAAGTACAGCTATGTTGCCCCCCACGTAGCTGACCGTCCAATCAGTTGTCAGGTGATGCGCTTATCGCTCAAAAGCGAGCGGAAATCGCTGCGAAGGTGGCTGCAATGAAAAGCAACCTTCCGGGAATAGCACCCAAACCCGCTGCTGTTGCGCCCACACCCGTAAAAGTTGCCAGCCCCTCCCCAGGTCCTCCAACGCCCGACATGGATGATCTTTCGCGCAAGGTCGCCGAAGCGAAACGTCGCGTTGCAGAGGCGCAAAGCAAACTCGCGATTAAAGATAACCCTTACATGGTTCGTCTGCTTCGCGGTCTGTGCACAAGCATAGTAACAATTCTATGCAGTCGATGCCTCAGACTGGGAAGAAGAACAAGCAACCGGAGCCTGCACAACAAGGGGCAGGTTTAAAGATGGCCGCACATCCACTGTTGCTTGACACCACCCCAGCGGCACCACAGTCAAAGAAGGACAAGTACAAACCAATGCAACCCAAGTTTGCTTCTATCAAGGTGCGAATGTCGGCTTCTCTGGTCAATAATGTCCTGCTTACCCATTGTGCTAGGCGAATATTCGTAATGTCCCTACCCCTCCACCTGCTCCGACGCCCATTCCCATCGCCGAGGTTAAAGCAAACCCCTACGCCTCAGGACCATCAGCAATGAAAGATAGTGGTTTTGAGGGTGCTCCAAAGGAACGAACTGGCCGTTCGTTTAGGTTTAACACCAAGGGCAAGTATGTGCAGCTTGGGAATCAAATGCGGCAGGAGAGCCAGCTCGAAGCACTGAAGCAACGTATTGCAGAGAGCGCCCGAAAGGCAGGGTTAGACTCAGAGTTTGAAACTCTAGAAAAGAATATCAAGGTGATGGTCTTCGTTGAGGTAAATGGAGTACCTAATTTTGTGCATAGCGTGAGCCTCCCCCGGATGTCGAATGGTGGGATGCTGCCTTACTACCAAACAAGACTTACGATGACCTTGAACTGGGTATGGAAAAACTCAATATTCGCACTCATGACTCGCCAGTCACACTCTATATCCAACATCCCATTCCCATCCCCGCACCTGACGACAAAAACAAGGCTGGCCTCAAGCCGCTCAAATTGACCACCAAGGTGCGTTATTATATTATTAATTTTTGTGTTCGCTCTAAACTTTGTCTACAGGAGCAAAAGAAGATGAGGAAGCAACGTCGGCAGGCCGAACTTCAAGACAAGCGTGACCGCATCCGGATGGGTTTGATTCCCCCTGATCCTCCCAAAGGTATCTTGCCCACTGTCATTTCCAAGTCTGGCGCTCATGCATTACAGTTCGTCTCGCCAATTTAATGAAGGTCTTGACGTCGGACGCTGTCCAAGATCCCACCCGAGTCGAGGCTCGTGTACGCCGTGAAGTCGCTATGAGAAAGCATACGCACGAAAAGATGAATGTCGAGCGAAAGCTTACCGACGAGCAGCGGCGTGAGAAGGTCGAGAACAAGAAGCTGGAAGAAGAAAAGAAGGGTATCTCTGGTGCCGTGTTCAAGTGCGTTCATGCTTCCTTGCTCCTTTGTCTACCTTTGCCTCACTTTTTTGCAATAAAGGATCAAAAACTTATCTGATCCTGCTCATCGCTTCAAAGTTCGGAAGAATGCAGAACAGTTGAATTTAACGGGCTTGTGTATCTTCAATCCTGGGTTCAGCATGGTCTATGTTGAAGGCGCGCAGAAATTTATACGGCAGTATAAGCGATTGATGTTACATCGCGTCGCCTGGACCGAAGCGGCCCGCCCTCGCGGAGGAGAAGAAGTTGAAATCGAGGAGGGTGACGAGGAAGAAGGCGCCGAAGACAAAGGGAAGGAGAGAGCAGACGAGACTGCCGGTAGCGAAGGTATTGCGTCGCTGGAGGACAACGCGTGTTACCTGGTCTGGGAGGGTCAGTTACGCGACCGGGCGTTCAGTAGTTTCAAGCCCAAGAGCTGCCCGACCGACGGGGCAGCCAAGGAGGCACTTGGACAAAAGTTGGCAGGATATTGGGATATGACCAAGAACTGGAAGCCAGAAGAAGAGGAGCTGTTCTGATTCTCGTTGACGAGTACTATTACTAGTAATACCACCACTATGAATTTTTTCTTGTTAATTAGGATTAAGTTGAGTTGTATGGAGCCTCCTGCGATATAACCGACCCGGGCACAATTCGCATAGTTGCGCTACATGCAATATCTTGTACCGCTACCATCATCGCCTGAGTCTCTTCAATCGTCGTCCTCCCGCTCCGCGTCTCTGCTGCTCGCCCCGTTAGGTTCCCACGCAAGGGGGACCAATGCTGAGTCAGCACTGGTCGATAGGTCGCAGGTCACATGAGTGATCGATTTTTTTTGGAAAGTGGGCCCCTGTCATCGCCACTTACCGTTTTGGGGTTGCCGGTCACAGCCGTGCATGGGGAGCACTGCCATGCAAGGGGGTCGATAGGTTGGACCTATCTGGCCAATTATGCCAGTGTCTTAGTATATGTGAAATATATGTCATCCAAACCAATTCTTGCACATCCTTGACATATGTCAGATATCTCCTAAAGTTCTGTTACAGAGATCTCATTTCCACCATCAAACTCACTAACTATAACCTGCTGTATATCTTCAACAAGGTCCAGAAGCTGGTGTTTTATGTTTTCAGCTTGTTTTCTTATCTATTCTTTTGATCTAGTCTTGTAGTAAATCAACTCAATATAGCCTTTTTCTATTTATTTATTATCCATGTGAGTATGTGCACAGTTTCATAGATTGTTACTATAGTCAAACCTCTTATAACCTATACACATTAGGAGTGATGAAAATGTATGGGTTTAGAGAGGTTATGAGATTCAAGAGTCTACCATGATAATGTAATCAGAACTTCATAAACCTTCTACAGTCCTCCAAGTCTGTCACAACAACTTCAACTTCACATCCTATATACAATAAGATACTAGGCACTAAGGTATCATTCTTTGAAAAAATAATAATCTGTCAAATAAGTAGAGACTGCTGACTTGCAGCCTGTTGTGCATAGGAAGCATTGAAAGGCATCCAAATACAACTTCAAATTTTGTGCTGCTAGCACAAGCTTGTTGTTATGACTTTTTCCTTTCCGCTCCGATCTGATACTGGACTTATCTCTTTCTTTCTATGATACTTCTATTGGACTACATTGGTATTGTACATGCCACAGCAAACTCCTTCTATCTTGTCATCTATAATTATTTATCAGCTGATCCTCAGTCATCCAGCTGCCTGGTTCTTCTGATATTTTCCTTTTCTATTCAGGCCCGTGCTATGATACCATACCTATATCAGCTTATACCATAGCACTTGTACATTAGTTTAGTTCTCCTTGGATAACACCAAGTTTGCTTACTCCAAACTGTTCTCTTCTGGTTTGACATTGAGCACATCAGACTCCGTCCTACCATTGAGTGGATACTTTACAGAACCATCATACCAGCAACCATCTGATCACTTTCATTGTCATTAGTCACTGTTCTCCCAAGGCTACACTCTGACCTACCTGGTTGAAGTGTAACAAAAGAACTAAACTCCTTGATTAGCAACTAGTCTTATCTAGCTTGCCCACCATTCACCTAAACAGATTCTCTGATTGGCGATATCGGCAGGCCTCCCTTGCACCATCCATTGACACCAACTCGTCTGAGGATATCCCTACAGATCCGGATGAGCCAATCAACACCGAAGACATAGAAATCCAGAACCTCTCAAGGAATCTCGAAAGAACCTTGAT
>JBBPKM010000048.1:0-26803 GCA_038089255.1 Austroboletus rostrupii
TGTCGTTTTTTCCGCAGAAATCGAGAATCTTGTCGTAGACGATCTTGACCATCTCGAAGGACCTTCTGGAAGTGACAGAGTACACCAGTACGTAACCGTGTATGCCGATGGCGTGCTTTGAGTTGAGAATGGAGTACTCGTCCTGAGGGTGGAAACATGAGATGGAGGGAGACGAACGGCGCAGGGATGCGAACCTGGCCCGCAGTGTCGATGATGTCACAGTCGTATTCGACGCCCTGGTAGACGACGCCCTTTGAAAAGGTGCTCTCGATGGTTGGGTAGTAGGCCTCTACGAAGTGATTTTCTATGAACTGGATGACGAGAGAGGATTTGCCTGGCGACGGGTGTGAGGGAGAGGGGAGGAGGCGCACGGCTGCGTACCGACTGAGCGGGAGCCGAGCACGGCGATTTTTCTCTTTCTCATTGTGTTGGCGGCCATGTCGGAGGGAGGGGGGGGAGAGAAGAGAGCGTACGGTGTGGTGACGAGGGCGAGAGTTATATTATATAGCTCAATCTCGAGCATGCGGGGTCCGAATCCTCGTGCCACGCGACCCAGACGCCCCCTGCACAAGAGTAATCCGCTTGCTTCTCTAACGTACACTCGCACACACGCCGCCGACCCTGTCCCCGCGGACAACAGGCACCTGTTTTCCCCCCATCAAGTCACATGACATGATCACGTGTCCCATCGCGCTCTGCTCCGTCCCTGCCGTGTCGTTGCGGAACCATGTCCTCCCCGAACGACTCCCCGCCGATCCACCCGCTGCACAACCCATCCCAGGCCGCCCATGGCCCGCCCTTCGCCGGCGCCTCCGCAGTGCCCCCCATGAAGGCCCTCTTCGCCAAGAAGATGGCCACCGCAGAGTGCGTCCTCTCCCCGTCCCGCACGCCCCCCTCACCATCCCCAGCAACCCGAGGTTCGTCTCTCCGACCGATAGCATGGTCACTCCCGTCACCCAGAAGCTCAACGCCGCCAAGCAAAAGCGCTTCGCAAGGTGCGCCTTCCCACTCGCCTAATCAGCACCGCTCACATCGTTCCCACAGGGGCGCAAAGCCATCTGGCAGTCTTTTCTCCAGCAGCGAGAAAGATCCCTCGGCAGGTGGACAGCAGGGCGAGGGCGATGCAGATCCCGCGCACGAAGACGCCAACCCGTTCGAGTGTTGAGGGGCCGATCACCGAGGAATGGACTCGTGCTGTAAGAGTGTGGTAATACCCTCTCGTGTCCGTCGTAGCATTAAATCCTGTCGCTGTCCCGCTCAATCTCTGACTTGTACCTGTAGAATGCTTGTATGCCCACGATTGTTCCCACGCACCCTCTTTCTCCTGCCACACGTGTCCGCTTGGCCTCGACCTGTCCGTCATCATGGCCGACGAATTTATCGAGCCGCTAACCCCCAATACCATCCTGTCCGCCCAGGAGATTGACGAGTTGGTCTCTCAATTCAGGCTCCACAACAGACGCCTCTCGCAGCAGTCAGTGATATCCAAACTGCCCCGCCTAGAGTCCCACGTTCGCCCCACTTAGGCAGGCCAACAAGCTCTTCAGCGAACTCCCTCTGGTGACGGAAGCGGACCTCATTGCTTCTGGCCTTCGAGGTGCGCCTTCTCAGTCGTTGCCTACACACATTTTCATGCAACCAAGATGACGTTTGTCCAATATGCTTCAACACTTTTCATTCCATTCTGGCCGAAGAAGAAGTTGCTCGTGCGATGGACTCCCCAGCCCACCCTGTCGAAGAGCTGGGAGTTACAAAGCTGCGAAACACTTGTGGTCACTTATTCTGTCGCAAAGAGTTTGGTGTAATCCAGTTATCCTGCCTGTCAAACATACTCATTTTTATTTCAGCATAACCAAGTGGATCACAGACGGGGTTGGTCACCTTCACCCTTGTTTAACCTCGATTTTACCTTTGCTAGCAGCATGATTCCTGCCCCAGCTGTCGCCAAC
Source organism: Austroboletus rostrupii (assembly GCA_038089255.1). NCBI lineage: Eukaryota > Fungi > Basidiomycota > Agaricomycetes > Boletales > Boletaceae > Austroboletus > Austroboletus rostrupii. The sequence goes on from JBBPKM010000048.1 coordinate 1,950, forward strand.
CGCTAATCTCCGTCGATGAAGCTCCGGAACCCACCCTGTTTCCTCAGCCTAGCGAGAACTGGTTACGCCCTTGGCTCGTTGACTCTGATATGGTCGCGAGACATAACGGCTTACCTCTTCCATTGCCCACCCTAACCATCGATTCCGTCCATAACAGAAGTAATGTAATAGAGAATACCCGACCTCAGTTTACTGGTATGTACTCTTGACGAGTTCTCACCAGACATTACTGTATTTTGTGCCAGAGAGCCTGTCCATTTATTTTTTTGTGTGTAGACAAGGATACTACTTGTATATTAGCGGACGATGTGGTATCATCACGACTAGTTGGAAAATCGAGTATCCGATCGGAAATATGGCATTCCCCAAAACGCGGTTATCGACAAGAGTAGATGAGAACTGATCTGAGTCCATGCGAAACAAAAGGGCATATCTGAATCCGTGGCGAGTATCCGCGTCCACTCTCTAGTTCCTCCTGCAGCACCTGAAAAGGTTACGTTTGAACCAGTAAAACAGACACTAGATCGTCTCGTTAGCACGGCCAAAGCTGGTCCAGTGTGTGCACTTACTCCAGTGAACCGCACAGCGGCAAGGACGAATGTGGAATATAAAATGACAGCGAAATAAATGTTCTGCTTGACTCGCAGCTCTGCGTCGTCCTGAACAGCATCCTGTGCACTTGTAAGACCATTGATATTTTCGATGGCAACAGCAAGTCCAGCATTGGTAAGCATCCAAAATGCAACCAGTCGCGTCCGGAATGTCTTGTTCTGATCGTCCATCGTGGGCTTTTCAATCACCTCCTTGACTTCAATCTTGGTCACCGCACGGGTAACGGTTTCTTTAAATGCGGCATCGACATCTTCCTGAATGCGATGCGTGTCTTCAACGACAGGGGCATCAGCGTCCTTGCTCTTCGACGAGGAGACCGACGGGAGTGCTTCGGCCTTATCGCTACCCTTCGTACCCCAAGAAACCTATAACATAATCAGATATCGCATGCATGTCCGTCAGTCAGTACGCAAACTTACGTCGTGCAAGTTGCAGAATGCGTAAACATTGAGAACATTCGTGAAGCTTGGTGCCAAGCACAAATATTGGAAGAAGCTGCTGAACATGTGCCAAGGGTCGCGCTGTAATATCCGTTCAAGCAGGTCTGTCATTATGAGGAAGAAACTTACATAGAGGAAAGAGGCGATGAAATAAATCCCTAATGATACCTTATAAGTATGATGATACACAGGCAATTTCAGCACGCCAACTTACCAAAGGTAGAAACCATCGCAGCAATCAAGGCACCGACCGGAGGCGTAAAGAATGTCAAAATGACTTGCATAGTGGTCTTATTTTGCAATTCATTGGGAATATTCTGGGCGAAGAGTGAGTTGCTCACAACGTCACTGATAACTGCATCCTTACCATGAACGCCTTGATTGTCAACCAGAACGAACAAATGAGGAGGTATACAGCCAAGAAGGCATAGACCCTGCACAGCGTAAGCTAGGAGCTTGTCTTTTGTGGGATATAACCGACCAAAGAGTTATCGCATAAGCAGTACGTTCGCCCTTGGGCCTATTTCCGAGAGCAAGGACGAACTGCCATAATCATTGATTCGTGTGGACCTACTAGACGTCGACTACTCACTTGTAACGCAAGGAAAGCTAGGTATATCCATTTGAAGGCCAGGTTCACCCAGTGAGTCTAAGCACTGCGTTAAAGCCCACAAAGTACTCCGAATAAGGTCACGTACGATATCAGCGGTCCCGAATATAATGATGTTTTGCGAAGGGAGTAGGTCGATGATGATGCTGAACGTCAACCAAATGTTGGCCAAAGCGAACCACGAGAAAATCAAAGAAAAAATATTGTACTGAAAAATAATTAGTGAAACACCAAGCCTTCCAAATGTTATTGCACACCAAAGCCTGGATATGGAAGAAGAACATTCTGATAAATCCGTGGCCTGAACGATAGAGCTGGAAGAAGCCCACTAGGGCATACTATCAAAACATAAGTATCGAGGAACATATTATGAAAACAATACTTACCACCGAAGCAGCGAAGGAACCATTTAACCAACGACGACGTTGACCAATCAACTCCACTGCAGTCTCCGGGACATCCGTCTCTGCTTTCGAAGGCTTGACATAAGTCAGCGTCCAGCGGTCGCCAGCCTTTGCGACCAACTCAAAACACAGAATACGATCCTCAGCCAAGAACATGTTTTTAGTGAAAATGTTCATGCCATAGATACCCTTCGCTCCAAGACGATCTGCAAGCGAGTGGTCACCATGGAAATATTGTTCAAGGGGGCGCCCGAGAATCGCGCGGTAACGGTAGGCAGAGAAGGCACCAGGCAGCACCGATACGTAGCCGAAACTGCTTTCAAGTGGTTTATCTGGCAGGTAATGTCAATTGACATACGAAGATAAGGCAACATAAAGGATTACCAAGAATGTTGGACATCTTATATTCAAAGTTTTGTGCTGCGACCAAGGGGTTCAAAAGCTTCCTTCCACCCTCAATCATGGCGTGAATTTCGCCACAACATCCCCCCAAATGAGCGTCATTATAAAAAGCCTCCCATAGGTAGTATAGAGACTTGTGCCCTGGTTTTGTTCCGGCATCAATGAGAATGCAAATTTCAGGCTAAAGGGCATCAGTGGACATGGAAAAAAGTAATGAGACAAAGAAAGCCATACCTTCAATATACGCCCAATAGCGTTGAATAGCCAACGGTGAGAGTTGATCTTCTTCTGGTTCTTCGCCTTCAAAACAAATATGATTTGCACGGGGACCAGATTATTGGGGTCGTTCTCGTGAGGAAGGACCAATTGAGGTGTTGGGTCCACGGAAAGTTGAGTGGTATACTGCAGTAACAAATGCTAATCGATATAATGATGGAAGCGAAGAGCGAACCAACCTCGAAAATATGGGCAACGGTATCTTTTCCATCTACCTGTTTCTTCATGACACCATCTTGATAGACGCCTACAGTGGCCAAGAGGTCAAGGACACTTTTGTCCATGGGCTCCAAACCATCGACGATAAGAGCGACTACAATCCTTTGCCAGCCCGGCATACCTTCCTCTGCAGCTCGCCGCCAGTACTTGGACTGCTTCGTCTTGCAGATATCTCGGATATTCAGCATGACGCCATGGAGGGTACGAGCATAAAGTGTCTTGTCTTCGTTGTAAGACGTGACAGCAATGAGGAGATCGGTCTGACGGTTGTAATTCTTGGCCCTTAATGACCATCCATTGGCTTCGCTGAAGTCGTCTGGGTCGACCGTAGCAGCACTGTATCGCATGTGGCTGATGAAAATTGGTTAGTTCCGTGGAGTTCTTGGAAACCGAGTACACCCACGAGAATTCCGTCGTGTTCGTCATCGCATATTTTGCCTCGATTGCACTGTGAACCGGGGTAGGGACTGGGTACTCGGTAATGAAATTGCCCTTGGTAAGCTTGACCTTGCGCGTCACACCGCGTTTAATGGTTTGGCGACGTCTCCATGCGGTTTCGACACCATTGGTAGACTGCGACATTGCTGAACTTGGGCGTGCATAAGGGTCCCCATATGCAGATGGGTCGGCGGGGCTGTTACAGTCAGATGAGCGGCACAAGCAACTGCATCAACAGCGCGGCTTACGCTGGGGGATAAAAGCCGCCTGGGGTATAGCCTTCGCCTCCGGTCAGCGGGAGTTTTTCAGCAAAATCTTCGTCCCCATAACCTGAAGCACCAAATTCGCGGGGCAAATTGGTGGTACTCTCAAAGGGAGAGTTGGTGCCACTGTCGTACGTTCTTGCTGGCGGCTCTTGGAAGTGGGTTTGGCGAGGGCGATCAGCGAATGGGTCACCGTAATGTTCGCCTTGTGAAGGAGAGGACATCAGAACAAGAGGCGCGTTTGATAGTAGAAAACCTGTAGTGGAAATTTTTTAGTAGCGCCCGGGAGTGGTGAAGAGGGTGGGGAAGAAAGAGTGGCCGAGGTTGCAATGGATCAAAGCCTCAAAGCAACCGGTTTTGTGCAGTCAAGACGGAAATGGGCGATGTTATACACCATTTGCACCAGGACCTCTGTCACCGCTATGCCACTTCACGTTCGCGACAACAATCCACTTGTTTACAGGTGACAGCCCGTGCTGGTCCTCGGCGATGGGGTTTCCCCATTCGCACAGGAGGTCCGTATCCAAGCTAATGGGCCAGTGCCGAGCCCGCATCGTCGCCACTGGCACTGCTTAGTCGAGCTCAGCCTACGTGCTACGGGAACCCGGGCGTTGTAACGCCGGTGAACTTGCTTGGCCATTTCACTTAGCTGAGTACCAGTCTTGTATCGCCGTTCACTATCACTTGAGTAAACTCATAGACGTAGCACTGTGCGGTTGTTCAACTACTACATGACTGTCATGACATCACATGTGTTCATGGTCATTACAGGTTGACTGAATACCAAGCAATCTTTGATTCGTGCGACTCAGGCCTCGGTCTGAAATTATCAATGACGATCCACGCTTTATATTTTTAAAGGGCTGCATCAGTGGCAGTACCACTACTAGATGATGTCAGCCTTCGGTTATTGATGCTTCGGTGGACTCCCTACATTCGTCAGAAGGTAAGTTTCTAAGCAGGAGGCTGGTGGTGTCACATGTTTTGTACTGCTTATTTTTGCTTATTTACAGCTCGAATAGGATGGAGTGCTGAACATTTCAACATCAACATAAAATGAAGAGACAAATGCACACCAACAGTTGACATAGGAAAATCATGTAGATATGTAAGCCACTCTGCATCATCTGAGTTTCAATATACTCTTTCACCTAATCCACTATCTGTGTCAGATTGTAATCAGCCATAGGTAAGCCCAGGTGCTATACATTGACATTCTAGACTTTACACCTTGGATATAGGTCCTGCCTTCCAGCGTGAAGCTGACCTTAGCACGCTCGTATCCATCGCGCTTCTTGTGAGGGTGTTGAGCGACCTCCTGTCAAGGTATGCATCTAATCTCTCATATACTGATCGCTTAAAATGGATTTGTAAAGGTCTATCTATCGTCCATTTTGTGGATGCCGTTCCACATCCTCACAACAAGTGTTGTAACGAGTGACCTAAGCATAGCTCAATGTATGGAAGGAGGAGGTTGTTTGGATAGATATTATCGCTTTACATGTTACGGGGAGTGTGCATTCGATTGGTTGGTCACCGGTCAATGTTTGTTAGCATGCTATTTTTGCCTTATATAGGTATCAATTAAATCTCCTGAAGTTTTGTATAGCGATGGATTTGTCCAACATTGTATTGTTGTATGAAATTCTGGATTTTGGCTTTCATGCGTAGTCGATAACCATAGATTTTTAATTAACGTTAATTTATGTGTCAATGAAGTTGCCCAACTACCAAATCCCCGGAACCCAATGTTTTTTTGCCCTTGCATCGGTGACGAGTGACCTCTAAAGGTTCGAGCCTGTTGAAACGTTGACCGTGACGTTGGCAACGCCACTCAACGTTTCATCCGAGCCTGAGGCCTGAGGCCGAACGTTCAAACCCTTGACCCAGCATATTTGTTGAAGCCTACTCTGCTTCCCCTTTGCCCAGGGTTGGGGCATGGGGCGTACACAAAAATGCTAACTATGAACACTGGGTGGTAGCCTTGTTTTTGCGCCACGAAACTTACCTGCATTGCCCATAACCCATTAGATGGGACGGTAAAAAAAGTGCCAGGGTCTTGACGCTCTCTCGTATTCCACTCATTCCGAGTCAGTAATCCGAAACACCATGTCGCCGGTGAGTAGTCACGTTCGGCGCGAACCAGTTTTGTGAATGTAGCTTGTTTACCATTCTGCGCGCAGGTAAGGATTCCTACGAGGGAAGAGTATCTGCTCTTGGCCAAGGTCGCCGAAGAGGCTGAACGCTACGAAGGTGCTATTCGTTTACTTATTTTGTTGATGCGGCGAGTCTGGGGGGTGCTGATGCCGTCGAAATTCAGATTTAGTTGCGCAACTTAAAGGTCTCATTCAGACTTATGGTGCCTTGACCATCGAAGAACGCAACCTTCTTTCTGTCGCCTACAAGAATATCACAAACGCCCTTCGCAGCAGTTGGAGAATCATCGATTCTTTGGAGAAACTCGAGTCAAGCAAAGTGTCGGGACGAAACTCCCAGCACCAGGTACAACTGATTAGCCGACAACGAACTCGCGTCGAATGCGAACTCGCTGATGTCTGCAAGGACATCGTGAAGTTGCTGGAGGACTATTTGTTGTCGACAGCGGAGCCAGGGGAGGAGACGGTATTTTATTATAAAATGTAAGAAAGCTGGGATATTCAACTTCGAGTCGTTCTTAGTCCTTTTTTCTCGTGCAGGAAGGGCGATTATTTTCGCTACTTAGCCGAGTTTGCCCAACAAAGTGATAGGAGCCGCTATTCAGACGACTCACTAGCCGCGTACAAGTATGCGTACAAGCATGCGCTAGCCAAGCTTGAGCCTACCCACCCCACGAGATTGGGGTTGGCTTTGAACTTTGCAGTGTACTACCACGACGTCCGCAAGAGCCCAGAACGTGCGTGTCACTTAGGAAAGCACGCATTCGATGAGGCAGTCGCTTGCTTAAACGAATCCTCATCTGTTCAAGTCATGCGAGACTCAATGATGATTCTGCAGCTCTTGCGGGATGATCTAGTGATATGGTCGGGGGAAATGCAACGAGGTAAGCAAGAATATTAAACTCGTTTACCTTTCGATTCTGATATGGCGTCCTGGATTATGCAGCTGAGCACTCTGGTAAAGCATAGACTCTCACCTCATTCATTGTTCCCCATTTGTAGGCTGTTGTATATATTATTCACGACAATTTTCTTTCATACACACAATGGCTTAAAGCCTGTAAGCACAGGGCGAATTGTTCATCGTGCTAACTCTGAGCAAAGGTAGCAGCCACTAGTAGCGGGAAAACCAACGTTGCGTCAGCAAAGACCTTCAGAGGCGATTTAAGTATAAAAAGAGCGAAATTCGGAGTAAAGAGCACCTTGACCGATTCAGCATCCGAGCGAATTTTCCCCCATGAAACAGCCTCGTCCGGTCGGGCACCAGAATCTGACCCGTCGAATTCTTGACCCGTGTTCTGTACTTAGTGATCAACGACCGTCAAAAGTAATGAAAGCTTCTTACGATGAACACCGAATAATCAGCTCCGTTTCTCTGTGGATAAATCAACGATTACCAGATTAGACTAGAAACAAACCTACTTACAATTAACATAGCATTTGCAACCTGATGTTTACAGACCCCACCGCCGAGGATGATCATTCCCGCCTTTTTCGACTTGCGAGACAGTTCGTTCAAGTTGCGGATATCACCCACAATATCGACTATCAGCCCGGGGGATCGGAAGGAGTGAAAATAAATCATATCCCCTAGGGATCCGTCGGTAAGAGCTGGGCAGAAAACCGGAATGTCGTTCTGGTGTAATATGTATCAGCTTTATTCGGGGGGGGTATGCAAGTTTGGTCGGATGCATTGTATTCACTTTGTATGCCCAGTAATACACAGATTCTTCGTTGTTAATCTCTTTCCCCAAGCGGCGAATGAAAGTACTTGGTGTCCATACTTGACCAGACGCTTTCTGCTCGTCTAACATGACATCGAGAATGGGGAGAAGCCAATCCTCAAATTTGCAGTAATTTTCATTAGGTATAATGAGGTTTCCAACACGATTAAGACCTCTTTTTCGAAGATCTGCGCCATCCATATTGAAGTCAGCGAGGTATGTTTTACCGAGGCACTTGATAAAGTCCTCTTCAATTCCCCCGGCGGTTGTGACGATTGCTGAAACATGTTTGTGCTTTACGAGGTAGAGGAAGACCTCACGTAAGCCAGAGGAGATGAGGTTGGAAGTGTAGCCAAGGAAGACGTTGCAGCACGTTCGGGCTCTTACTTGGGGATCTAGGTAATTGTCTGATTCATCTGGCGAGACGGGTTCATCTGAAAGACGCCATTTTCGCTAGGAAAAGTAGGATAAATATCGAGTTGTATGTAGATTAATAGCATGCATACCATGCGATTGACAATCTCAATAGCCTTTCCTAGGCTAGTAGCTTGGAACCCAATTCTCTCGTAGCTGTTGAGAAGATACCGGAGGGAAACAGTCTCTTCGAAATTTGGCCCTTGTACTGAGACTGCAGATTTTGGAAGAGGATCCGATTGTTTGAGCACTGCTGCTGCAGCCCCCGCGGGGATCTGGGAGTCCATGGCAAGCTAATCGAGTATATGCATAGCAGTCACTGCACTTTGCGGCAAGTTCCGTTGTCGGTCACTAGAACCTGACGCGCCGGCTAGCATCCACCATTGGCGAACTGCGGCGACCAGCTCGTATTTCTCACTCATCTGGGCTTTGGGTACTCTAGAAACCCATGGATCAAGAAGGGGCCACAGTCGACGCGCATGCTATCGAAACTTCGCGTATGCAAAACGCCGAACCCTCTCCCACCGTACAAGGTACTCACGTCTCCCCCGATCCGCAATCCCCTCCCCGGTCGGAGAATTTCAGTGCAGGCGGCGTGTCGATAGATGTTCAGGGTATTTTGGAGCCAGCTGGAGATCCACAGTTCAACTTGCTGGACCCACCTGCCGTTGGGAACCAAGTTAATCCTATGACCACGCCTGTTGGTAATTCTACTATTGGCACCCAATCTACCGTCGCTTCCCAGCTCAAGCAGCCACCGTCTGCTGAAGGCTCGCCCCAGACCCGCCAGTCTTCTGTACCCTCGCCGTCCCAGGTCGCGGAGTCCGATGGCCCTAGCGAGCAGTGGCCCCAGATCCCCGCAGGAACTCATTCGACCCACAGGCGCTCGTTGACGATGTCTACGGGTCACACGGTCTCTGTCGTCCTTATATCATCTGCTCTAGAGACGATACTGGCCTCAAAGGAATCAAAGCGCTCTGTTCTGCTGCGCGACAGTGCGCAAAATGCCTTGGAAATGGTCAGAGCAGGAAAGGGGGGAGACAGCCCTCGGGATATTTTTGAACCCCTTCGACTTGCTTGTGAGACACGGAATGAAAGACTCATGATTGCTAGCTTGGACTGCATCTCCAAGTTGATCTCATATTCCTTCTTCGCCGAAGAGAGTCCTGCTCCCTTGCTTCCCTCCCCTCCGCCTTCTCCCACATTACAAGGTCGGAAGTCTATATCTGGCTCGCAGTCGAGTATACCCCAACCGTCTCTCGTTGACTTGGTGGTTCACACTATTACCACTTGTCATGATGAAACGACGCCGGAAACGGTTTCTCTACAGGTCGTCAAAGCTCTTCTTGCCCTAGTTTTGTCGCCTACCATCTATGTCCATCATTCCTCCCTGCTCAAGGCTGTACGGACAGTGTACAATATATTCCTCTTGAGCACGGACCCAGTGAATCAGATGGTCGCACAAGGGGGCTTGACGCAGATGGTGCACCATGTCTTTACGCGGTGTAGATCAGGAAATGGTGTTGATTTGGATGACGGGATGATAGCCAGGTCTTCCTCGAGCTCCGAAATACTGGCATCGCCGGGTCATCATCATGCATCTTTGCAGACCGAAGCTCGGCGATCGCCATCAGTTCAAGGACACTCCACGTCTAACTTAACGCATACGAATCAAAGCGAAAATGTGCGTGAGGACAGCCTGCCTCTTTCTCCCCCGGAGGGTTCTGCTAGCACGTCAACGGAGCCATTGACGTCACAGCCGTCGTCGGATGACCCGGGTCACGGCGAAGAAGGGTGAGCATGATCCGCAGAAAATGTTACTGTGAATGCTAACTTGTTGGACCTGAACTATTTCCTGCCAGTTCGGTGCGCCTGTCCTTGGATGCGCCAGCGGAAAGCATACATGCGCGCGCAGGACTCTCCACTCAGGACATGTTTATCAAAGATGCATTCTTGGTGTTCCGCGCCTTGTGTAAATTGACAATGAAACCGTTGAATACTGAGAGGTTCGTGCAATCCAGACTCGGTTACCTTTGGTCTCAAGCACATTTTCAGCGAGCGCGATTTAAAATCGCATGCAATGCGATCGAAACTACTCTCGCTTCATCTAGTGTTAACTGTCCTCAATTCGCACATGAGTCTTCTCGTTGATCCTTCGGCAGTTATCTATTCGAGTTCTTCCAACGAAGCGACATCCTTCATACAAGCGATCAACCAATATCTCTGCTTGACCCTCAGTAGAAATGCTGTGAGCCCAGTCCCACAGGTGTTTGATGCAAGCGTGGAGATTTTCTGGCGTGTAATTTCCGGTATGCGAACGAAGCTCAAGGTATGTACCCAAACAGAACATCAGTTTGCTTGATGGTTTACGTGATTACCAGAAAGAAATCGAAGTTCTTTTGCACGAGATTTTTATCCCTATTCTGGAAATGCGAACGTCGACTCTTAAGCAAAAGGCTGTCATTCTCGCAATGTTGTCTAGACTTTGCCAGGATCCACAAGCACTTGTTGAGTTATATCTCAACTATGATTGTGACAGTGAGGCCGCAGATAATATTTACGAACAGTAAGTCAAATCTGTATCTTATTCATTTGCAACTAAGCTTCCGCTCAGTTTAATGAACATCATCTCCAAAGTTGCGACATTGCCGCACAGCAGTTTGCAGTCCAAGAATTCTGAACCGGCTAGCCCAGCAACCAATCCGCAGACTAGGGCACAACAAAGCTTGTCATCACACTCTTCCGGAGTGATATCTGTCTCAGGCACGATAGACACCTCCACCATTGGTCTTTCGGAGGGCCAGTTGCGAAGACAGGGCATTGAATGTCTCGTCTCTGTGCTTCGATCGTTAGTCACCTGGGGTACATCTTCCGGAAAGACGCCAGCGGATCACAGTAGTGATTCTGCAAATCGTAGTCAAGTCGAAGAAACGGTTCATGATTCCATGACTCCGGATCCATCCCTCGATAGATTAGCAACCTCAGTTGGAAGCCTTGATGTTCCTCGGCAATGGACACCAGATATTACGGACGACCCCACCCGGTTTGAGAACGCAAAGCAGAAGAAAACGACCTTGCTTGAGGGTATCAAAAAATTCAACTTCAAGCCGAAGCGTGTACGTTGTACCGATCTACGACGATAAGAATCTAGTTGATTTTGAGACTGTACAGGGTATCCAATTCCTTCAGGAAACCGGGTTCATCCTCAGTTCTTCACCTCAAGATATCGCACGTTTCCTTCTGACCACCGACGGTCTAAGTAAAGCCATGATAGGAGAGTACCTTGGCGAGGGGTACGTAACGGAGCTACTTCAGCCACCGTCGCTGATGCTTGTGTTGTAGTGATGATGTCAACGTAACCATCATGCACGCATTCGTTGATCTTCTTGACTTCAAAAATTTGAAGTTCATTGATGCTCTACGACTTTTTCTGCAAGCCTTTCGTCTTCCTGGAGAGTCACAAAAAATAGATCGTTTCATGCTCAAATTTGCCGAAAGATACATTGCGGGTAATTCTCAAACACCCTTCAAGAATGCAGGTCGGTCTTTCCAGCACGTCTCTGACAGATACTAACACTCACATACGCGGAAACAGACACTGCTTACGTGTTATCGTACTCTACAATCATGCTCAACACGGATGCTCACAACCCGCAGATTAAAAATCGTATGACTAAATCAGACTTCATCCGAAACAACCGAGGGATTAACGACAATGAGGACCTTCCCGAGGAATTTTTGTCCAGTATTTTTGATGAAATTCAGCACAATGAAATTCGAATGAAGGACGAGATGGACGCCGCTGTAAATGTTCCAACTACAGGGCCCGGTCTTGCGAATGTCCTCGCCAGCGTCGGCAGAGATCTCCAAAAGGAGGCATACATACTCCAATCTAGTAGTATAGCTAATAAAACGGAGGTTTGTTGGTTTATCAGCCTTACTTTAATATTGTTTACACCATTGCTAGGCTCTCTTTAGGACGCTGATGCGCTCCCAACGGCGTTCTCGTGGAGGAGAACAATTTTTTAGTGCCTCTCATTTTGTCCACGTCCGGCCCATGTTCGAGGTTGCTTGGATACCCTTCCTTGCCGGGTTATCTGGTCCCCTCCAAAATACCGATGATATGGAAGTCGTTGATTTGTGTCTGGATGGATTCAAGAATGCAATCCGGATTGCCTGTTTCTTTGACTTAGAACTGGAACGCAATGCCTTCGTGACAACTCTAGCAAAGTTCACTTTCCTCAATAACTTGGGAGAGATGAAGACAAAGAACATGGAAGCCATTAAGTCCCTTTTGGATGTGGCGGTGAGCGACGGTAATAACCTCAAGGGATCCTGGCGCGAGGTTCTATCGTGTGTTAGTCAATTGGAACACATGCAGCTGATAAGCAATGGTCTGGAGATTCCAGAGTCCGGAAAGAAAGGGTCAGGATATTTTAATGTCAAGACAAATCGATACTGAATACTGTCTTCAGTCGGTCTAAGAAAGTCCCACATGAAGATCTTGCAAACGAGAGCCGATCGACGCATATTACTGTAGCTGCCGATATGGTCTTCTCTCTCAGTCACCATCTTTCCGGAGTAAGGCTATTTTTGTTGAAGTGTAAAAGCGTTAAAATTATTGCAGACTGCAATCGTTGACTTTGTCCGTGCACTGTGCGATGTTTCTTGGGACGAAATACAATCCTCAGGCCTATCACAGTACCCACGCCTCTTCAGCTTGCAGAAGCTGGTTGAAATATCATACTACAATATGAACCGTATTCGACTAGAGTGGTCCAATCTTTGGGACATTCTAGGCGAACATTTTAACCAAGTATGCCACCTTTTTATTGAAACTTTTTCTTTTACCACTGACTGTGTACAGGTCTGCTGTCATAGCAACCCTCACGTAGGATTCTTTGCTTTAGACTCTTTACGACAACTCTCCATGCGCTTCCTTGAAAAAGAGGAATTGCCACACTTTAAGTTCCAGAAAGATTTCCTCAAGCCGTTTGAACACACGATGATCCATAATGCCAATCCAGACATACGAGATTTGGTAAGGTTTCTTTTCTCGTTCCTGAGTAGCATTAATCCTATTACTGGCAGGTTTTGCAGTGCCTTCAGCAGATGATACAAGCACGAGTGGAAAACATGCGATCGGGTTGGCGAACTATGTTTGGCGTCTTTTCTGCGGCTTCTAAAGTGCTCACAGGTATGATTATGCTTTGGTTACATATTCCCCCCCCCCAGGACTGAGCTTTCTTAAGAGCGGATCACTAGTTCCGCATTCGAAATAGTGAGCCGGCTGAATAAAGATCATTTTGCTTCAATTGTCCGCCATGGCTCCTTTGCAGACTTAACTGTATGCATCACTGAATTTTGTAAAGTGAGCAAGTACCAAAAGTTGAGCCTACTTGCTATTGCGATGCTTCGCGGTGTTATTCCAGTTATGTTAAACTCCCCGGAATGTGCTCTCGGCGCCGAGGGGCATTCACCTAGTGAAGACGGGATTATACGATTTTGGTTTCCCGTGCTTTTTGGGTTCTACGACATAATAATGAACGCAGAAGATCTGGAAGTACGGCGACTGTGAGTTTTATTCTGGAGCTTTTGGCGCTTATTAACACAAAGATCATTTTTCAGGGCCTTAGACTCACTGTTTACGACATTGAAGACCCACGGTAGCGCTTTCCCGATCGAATTCTGGGACACTGTCTGTCGAGAGCTTCTCTTCCCTATATTCGCTGTTCTTAAGTCGAGCCAAGACGTATCGCGGTTCAGCACACAAGAGGATATGAGCATCTGGCTATCGACCACCATGATCCAAGCACTTCGCGATCTTGTTGATCTCTACACATTCTACTATGAAACTCTGGAGCATTCCCTTGATAAGCTATTAGATCTGTTGTGTATCTGCATCTGTCAAGGTCGGCTTATGACTTCTCTGCGAGTCTGTATATTGATGACAGTTTTAGAAAATGACACACTTGCACGCATTGGGACATCATGTCTGCAACAATTTTTGGAGAATAACGCGAAAAAGCTGAATAAATCACTATGGGAACACGTCGCATCCACTTTTGTTAAACTCTTTCGCACAACTACACCCCATCAACTCTTTGATGAAACTTTGCGAGTAGAAATTGACGGCAGCGCCGTTGACTTTGATAGTTCTGGTAAATGTCCCTTTTTTTCTTGGCTTCAATGTATAATGACACTTCAGAGAAGCGGATCCAGTCGGACAAGCGATCTTACCAGCTCCTCTTTCTCCCACTAGTGATCATTCCCCCGACGAGATGAAACCATCTCTGAGCACTCGACGTCGAATCTTCAAGCAAATCATTGTTAAATGTGTCCTGCAGTTGCTTCTGATCGAAACCACTAACGACTTGCTTCGTAATGACACCATTTACAATACAATGCCCCCGGACCAGTTACTCAGACTGATGGGCGTGTTGGACCATAGCTATCAATTCGCTCGTATGTTCAATGATGACAGAGAGCTTCGTACCGGGCTATGGAAAGTCGGTGAGCCTACTTTCACTCAATATTATCGCAACCGGGTCTGACATCCACAAGGGTTCATGAAGCATCTGCCTAATCTCCTAAAACAAGAAACAAGTAGTGCATCAACCTTGGTGCATGTGCTGCTTAGAATGTACTTCGACGAGCGGCCAGAGCATCAGTCAACACGACCTCAGATAGCCGATCGACTCCTCCCGCAAGTTATCTCGTTACATTGGATGTCATGTGACACTGATGAAACTACAACAGGCTTGCCTTGAATGTCATATCAGATTATACTAAATTGCGAGCCGATACGCAAGCGAAGAACATTGTTGCGTGGACACCTGTTGTGACCGAAATTCTTGATGGTTTCTGTCGCTTTGATGACAAAACGGTGAGTCACAACGATTTGTTTCCTTTCTACGAAACATTGATCTTGGCTAGTTCGTAAAATACCTGCCTGTCATCTACCCACTGAGTACAGGTCTTCTCGCACGCGACATGGCCCCTGAAATAAGGCTTGGGTTGAAGAGGTATTTTGAAAGGGTTGGGTACACTCATGGAATCATTGAATCGTCTTAAGACATCGTAGTTTCATCATCTGTTTTGTTTCTTTTTACATATTCCATCCGATTATCAGCCATGTGTGTAAGAAATGAAATAGAAAAAGTACAGGCACTAAATCCTGTTCGAGTAGATCTAAAATCCAGTATTCGGTTGGATCCCCCAGCCAGCTGGCTGTGAAACCCATCCCGTTGGTTGAGCTGGGACCGAAAGTCAATGAAATTAATCGACACCAGACAAAATTACTCACTAGGAACTCGAAGGGCGTTATATTTATCTGTAGTGAATTATGGAATAGACCAAAATATATATATTAAATACCAACTCACCTGCCTGCTGAGGTCCAGCGTGCTCATTCTCCGATGCAAATGTCCCAGATTTCATCTGCGCAAAGATATTAGCGGGAGATATGTTTGCACCTGGAGCGTGAGTTGATGGCACTGGAGATGGAGTGGATACGACGTTATTGAAAGGCGATTGACCAAACGGCGAAAAACTCGTCGGATCTGCAATATATTGTCACTGAGTCCACGTCATAGCTCATGTGTACGCACTCGTTTGTGCCGGCAACATGGGTGTGTTTGAGAAAGCGGAGGTCGGTGCAAAACTATTAAACGTCCCACCAATGCCTGTAGGTTGGGCTAACAAAGGAGTAGACGTAGCAAATCCAGTTGGTTGCGACATGATTGGTTGCGGATTGTTCGGGAACCCGGTAATTTGGGTTTGCAGGAAAGATGGTTGGGGAGGCAGTGGTAGCATTGGTGGCATTGACTGGGGTTGGAATGGGGATGCACTGGCTGGGCGTGTCGATACAAAGCTATTAAACCCAGTCTGAGTAGGTATCAATGGCTGTAATAGCCCTTGATTAGCGGGTACAGGCGCAAAAGGACCTCGTGGTCCATTTTGTTGTACAATGGGGAACGCTCCAGTCTGTTGATTCTGTATCTGTCCGATCGGCATAGAAGATGGTCCTACACCAAGCCCATTGCTGAAGCTTGGTGGCGAGACGACCGGCGCGGCGATCGCAGGTGGTGCAGATGTAGAAAGGGGTGCCGGAGAGACTGAAGGGGTGACCCGATTTGTCTTGAGTTCGCTAAGGCGCGCTAGCTGATCGAAAACGTTAGCTTCTGTAGTCTTCGCAAGTGGACTAGACCCATTAGCAATGCCTTCCTGGAGCGGGGCTGCGGCAGGTGTTGCAGTAGTTTGAGGCGCAAGCGGCACCGACTGTGGCCTCGACGGAGGCGCGCTGACAGGCGGAGCAACTGAAGGCTTTGAACCAGGCCTATTGGTCCATGCATCATCTTCAAAGCCAGATACTGCCGCCATGGCGGAGTTGGACCGTGCTGGAAGTAGGGTAGGAGAGGCCATAGCTGGGCTGCTCGTACGAACCAACGGGGAATCTGAGCGCTTGATTTGCTCGGACGCAGTCCCAATGGTGCCCAAATCGACAGCAGGTGGAGGTTGGCTCTTGCTAGGTTGAGGTCTTCCGCGACGTACAGTATTATTTTTCAAGACGCCCCCTGCTCCCGTGAAGAGATTTGGAGCTTGACTGATGGGTTTCTTTACATTCTCCTCCTCCTGCAATCGCACTGCAAGTTCTTCATCACTAGCCAGTTGTTGATCCGATGGCAAGGCTTTGGGCTTGGCATACTTCTGTTGAATGACCTTGATTACCCGAATAATGTCACCCTCCCGGAGGCCAAGAGAACGCATAGTAGATTCAGTGATATCTGGGAGCAAGCTTTCGTCGATTTTATCTTTCTCGAAAGAGTGTGAATATCGTGTACAGTCGTCGACGTCGCAGCCAGCGGACAAGAAGAAATCAAACCAGTCGATCTGAGGGCCCTTTTTCTGCGGTGAAGTACGACCGCGTTTCGTAGCCTCGGCCGGACGCTTGAGACCCAAGGGTTGGTCGTCATCATCGTTAGCAGTTCGCGGAGGAGCGTTTGCCCGTGAAGAGCTTGAAGGCGGCTTCTTCATTAATCGCTCGACATATTGCATGTCTTCCACGGACATCTTTTCGGATGGAACTTCAATGACAACACCGTTAACCTTGTGTAATCTGAGCTTCCCGTCAGCATATCCAAGAAGTGCGGCTTCAACGCGGAATTGTCCACTTCGGTCATGCCAGGTTCTCGTTGACTCTGGTGGAGGTGCATCTGTTCAATTGAGTCAGACAAATCTAATGCTTCATTCAGGCGACGCACTCTTAGGTTCACTAGATGTACGTGTAGATGAAGAGTCCCGAGATGCACTGTTCGCCGAAGATCGCGAACGCCTAGAGATGATCAGAAGAACCGAGATCAAGATTAAAATAAACAACTATACCGGTCACTGTCACTCTTCTGCTGTCCACGCTTAGTTCCTTCCTCTTGTTTGTTCCGCGAGTCCTCTGCAGCACGGTCTCTCTCTTCGCGTTTCTTTCGCGCGTCTGCTGCCGCCTTAGCACGTTCTTGATCAGCCTTCTTCCGCTCCCTTTCAGCGCGCTCTCGAGTTTCACGCTCTCTCTTCTCAGATTCGGCGCGCTCTTGTTCTTTACGTGCCCGAGTGCTGTCATCTGTGGGAGAACCTAGAGACTATGGATCCTTCAGACGGAATCACGAAGTGATTGAATAACAAAACTGACCTCGAGGTAGGATGCAGGCACGACTCCTTCGTCACCTTGGGAATTCCTACACTTCCACCACTCCTCTCCTTCCTTTTCTATAATGTACAGTCGCTCTCCCTCCTGCACCGAAAGTTCGTCGGGACCAGTACCCTCAAAGTCATATAATGCAGCTGCGAATTCGCCTTGATCACTCTCGCCGCCAGCACCTTCTACTTCAGCCTCACCCTCTTCCGAAGGCTCCCTGGGAGGAATAATCTCCGGGGATTTGTTCGTGAACCTCACACCGTTCTTCTTTAATGGACTACCACTTTCCATAGGGTGCGGCGGCGGGGTAAGTGCTGATCGACGGTGCAGTGCCGCCTCCTTCGCAGCCTTGGCGTTAGAGATGGCCAGCTTTCTTGAATCATCCAGTTTAGTCAAGATCGTTTCTGCTATTTCCTCCTTGCCAGCGTTGAAATGCAGCTTCGTCGGACTATTACCCCCCATATCGATAAGAATGTGCTTGTGCCTTTCAATTGTGAAATCCTCGACGTCGGCAGTATCCCACTTTTGCACAGGTGTCTATAAAAGATGAAATAACAGGTCATTGACTTCCAGGCGGGTCATACCTTGTCCGATTCGCTCGCGAAGAAGAATGACCCATTCCCGATACCAAGTATGCCCTTCTTCTTCTTTTCTTCTTCCCCTTCTTGTCCACTTCAGAAACAGGCCACGTCTGGATGTGATCGGCTTGCACTTTGACAGGGGTCTGAGCGACAAGATCTGCCGGATCCACATATACACTACTTGGGCGTGCTGGAGGTTTTGGCTACAAAACGAGTCGAGAAATATTCATCCTTGAGAAAAAGATGACCAACCGACGGAGGACGAGGCGCCGGTTGTCGTTCTTGCTCCTTCCGTGGCTCCGGTTCTGGCTCCGGTTCAGGTTCAGGTGGTGGATTTACCTGTTCTTCTCCACTAGACTGGAGAACAATAAATAAGCGTTTCCGGACCGAGGTGAAAGCATACCTCTTCTATGTAATTACCGGGCACGAAGCCAGCTTTACCGCCCTCTTTCTGACTTTGAACGAGTATCCATTCATCCTCGCGATCGAATACCATGAGGATCTCATCTTCTTTGATAGACAGCTCCCCCGGAGCCGCAGCATCATAATCGTATAGTGCCTTTGCGACAGAAACATGCTCCGCCTGCACGCTCTGCTAAATACAATGCTACAAAGGACATTGAAAAGCTTACCTGCTCAACGTATGCGGCAGGAACCAAACCCGAAGGGCTATCTTCTTCCTGAGAGTCGCTCTTTATCTTCACCTTCCACCAGCTGGCAGAACGGAAACGTCAATTATAGGGAAGCAAGTCCGCGGGAATTATGCTCAACTCGTCATCGGTCTTCTCAAGGAGAAACACGATCTGGTTTTCCTTGATTGCTATCTCGTCTTCAGACTGAGGTTCATAGTCATAGGAGGCTTTGAGAACCGCAAGATATTCTTCGCCTGGCTGGGCCATTGGCGCTCGACAGAGTCAGGCGACTGCTATTGGGACAAGAGGGTAGTCCGAGAGCGATGTGAGGGTCAAATTTTGGGCAGAGAAGTTAGTTGACGGAATACTAAGCGTTAAGGTATGAAAAGGCAGTCCAGTGCAGCGAGCGATTGCAGGTCAAGGTGTCTGCGCATTCAAGCGTGCGGATGGACATCACTTTCTTGCACGTGACTTCCGACAGTACTGACTACTAACTTAGACTAGACACATAATTAAATTCAAACAGGCGACTGCTCGCCACCAGCCCACTTCGACTCCCCTCGCGGAGTACCGCATGCAGAGCATGCCAAATGGTTCGGTTGGTTCGTGCTACAAGCCAGCACATCAACGCTTTGTCTCGGACAAATAAATCCACACCTACAGTGTGCAGACTATACAATTCCATGCCTCCGAGGTTGCATGAGTACCGCCAGATGCAAAATCAAGTTTGGACTGCGATGTTTTCCGTTTCTTCCTCGGTCGTGTAGAAGTTGGATCACTCGAGTCCATATTGGCTTCACCGGCACCGATCGAAGCACGGCGTATATCTGCGGAAGAGTCGACTCGGACATTTGGTAATAAAAAGTCCTGTGTAGGGTCAAGTGCTGTAGCTTTGAGTGCACACAAATCCTTTTCGTCGATGACCTCGAGCAATGCGCGACGACGATCGAAATCTGTTTCAGAGTGGTTTTCATCGGCCAAATCCGAGTCATCTCCAGTGGCCGGTGATGTAGCAAGCGTTGAACAGGACGCCTGGAGGGCTTGGATTCGCTGTTCAGCAGCGTGTGCGCGCTCTTCTCTTGCCCGTTTGCTACATAACCACATGACCATCACGACTACCCCAAAGCGAACTCACACTCACCTTGCCGCTTTCTTTCGAAAACCAGTTCCACGTGATTTATCCTCTCCTTCCAGGTCTTCGTTCAAACTCTTCCCGGCGGTGTTGAATGCACTTGAATTTACGCGTGCCCCTGCTCTCCGCTTCTTGACCGTCCGCGAGACCTTACGTTTACGCGAGAAAGGCCGTGCTCTCGAATGAGCCCCGCCACACTGATTTATTCAGTCATATTAGCAAAATCCAAGCAGAGACGATAAAACGCAACCATATATTCGGGAAGCGCGCCTGTTTCTATACATTGTCCCGCAATTATTGCAGAGTCAACCAGCCTAGTGCCAGATGACCAATAGCCTGAAACACGATATAGATAGTGAAGGGTGAGACCCTCGTATGGTAAACGAAAAGGCATCGCACCATCGCCGAAGTAGCCTCTACCCTGAAGTGCACGTACTTCTTGCTGGAGCTGACGCCACAGTGCTTGAAAGGCCGGGCCATGGTTCATGTACTATTACACAGTGTAAGTCTCTTATGATTGAGATATGAATATCCGCGAACCTTGATGTGGGCCAGCTGGGAACAAGCAATCAGTCTTGAAAGGGGTACTATGTAGAATCGCGAGGCAATACCTCATGGCAGAGCGTACTCAACAACCAGTGAGTGGGGAGAAGTAACCCAGTAGATGACCGTAGGACAAGTTCTCGATGACGATGCATATTCATCGGCTGCAGTTACATCCAAGATGAAGAAAGAAATTACCTATAGTCTCGCCATTATTCCAATTGCGTCCTGCAAAGACGGTATTATACTCATACTAGAGTCGATGTTCAACCATATCAACAGAGCTATGGTCGTACAGTTATGAATCGCACCTCTTCAAGACTATTCACCACAAACCCATGCGTTTTCATGATTGGTTTCACCTGAGCAGCAAGGGCTCGAAGGAGCTGTCGAGAAGCGTCCTCGACAGTGGAGTTGCCCATCGGTAAAATGGTGATGAAGTTTACATGAGGATTTGGGTTGGTTTCGCGTTCATTGATGCGCAGGTGAACCATTGAGTGAGCAAACAAAGTAATAATCGGTTGTTTCATTGTAAGTAAACAATACAAGCACAGTACTGCCCCCATGACATGCTTAACTTATCGTAATGCTTGAGCTTACTCCGGTAGTGATACCATTCCGTGCCGAATTAGGAGCCAGGGCACTTGCCAGAAAATCTCGACAATTCCTTAGACGTTCTCGCCTTACCACAAACCAAGAGCTCTCACAGCTTGGTACTGCGAGAGGGACACCAACGATTCCTTTCGAATGTGCATCCTGAACGGCTTTCACCAATGAATCAACCTCCGCCTCCGAATCAAGGTCGTCTAAGTTCTCCGCCGCGTCATCACCTTCCAACCGACTCGCCGCGATGGGCACTTGAGCCTTCTTTGGCGCTTTCTTTGTTGCGGCCTTGTTAGGGTCCATACCCGATGCGATTGCAGCCTCCATTGCGAGCCTCTTCTTCTCTGCCTTTTCCTTTTCTCTTTTCTCTTTCTTCTCTGCCTTGGTTTCCTTCTTCACTGGCTCCACCCAGTTTGGGTTGTTAGCTCGGTTCCAGTCCAATAGTAGTTCGTCGTATGGTTTTGAACGTCCTTGCACCGCTCGTTTCGCTCCCATTGAGTGTGCCTTGCAAGTGAGCGAGCGCGAACAGGGAAGACCCTTGTCATTAATGACACCACACTGCTTGTCATAGTCTACCGGGCCCTTTGCCCGTCCCTTGGTGATTTTTGTTTTTTTCTTGCTCGGTTCGGACGGATCGTCTGCCTCTTCGCCATCGACTCCCCGCTTCTTGCCCTTCTTCAGTTCCACTGTTGGATAGATTGAACGGGAAAGTTAATGCACAATGGCGACGGACGAACAGAGATTGACAAATACCATCGCCGTCCGCTGATTTATTTTTGACCCACTTCTTTCCAGATCGTATGTCATTACAATTGGCTAATGTGGATCATGGGGTCAACAGAGAAAACATGACAGGCGGGGTAGACGAAACTGACTTGCATGGTCAGAAATGGCGCTCCGTAGTACTGGCTTGTCGCAGTCGTTACAACGTACAACACCAAGATCAGATCGCAGTGGCTCGGCGCCAAAGATCTTCATATCGCGTGCAGAAAGCCATGCCGTTGGGGGAGAAGGTAGGTCTGCTACCTGTGCTTCTGAAGTCGGTGTGCTCGGGTGGGGTGTGGCGAGTGAATCCCAGGAGAACGGTGATGGTGAGTGACTAGGTCGTTTGAGTCTCAGGACCATGGTCGTTGGCGTCAAGGGCAGTGCCGCGTAAATTTACGTAAACAATTTCGGAGAGTCAACAAAGTAGAAGTATCCTACTAAGCACATACTGTTGGTGACCATGAATGCACTGACGACGTCTGGGGATAGTCTATTTCTAACGACGACGTCGACAAGCTGCACATATAGTGGCAGCTCAGGTCCTGGGGACCCACAAATCGTAGAGCTGCTTGTCTGCTGCATCAAAGCATGTGAGAAGCGAGGGGTCGGCCTGTATGGCTACCTTGCGAGTGCCAGCAAGGAATCCAGTATGGGTGCGGACAGCGTCGGGTTGATGAAAGCCGGTGCTTACGCCCGAGTCGGACATTGTCATCGACGAGGGTGATGTAGCGGCGCTCTTGAGGGACAGATTCCTCTGCAGAGGCGTGGAGATATTCCCTGCGTCGGTGAGCAGTGAGACGCTGGGGGCGGGTGTGATGGTGAGCGACGCACCTGCGTTGGTCGACATGAGAGAGGGTCACGCGCTCGAGCACGTAACGCGTCTGTCACAACGCGCCATCGTCAAGATCGTTCTTTCCGACTACAATGAACATCTTCAGGAGCTGTAAGTTGCGATGACCTGTCAACACTACATTCACACTGATATCTTCAAAAAGTGCTAGGAAAGGTCTGGCGTAAGCACCACCCACACTGATCATCATCTTCTCGGCTCACTGCGTCAATGTAGAGGATCCTAACGCCGCTGAGGTGGTCAAAATCGAGTCAGGCCAACTGTATCTCGTCAGGCCGGGAAACATTCGGTCTTCTAGAGAATGCATGTATGCTCTTCAATCCGCTTATTGTGTCAGTTACATATCCCCTTTGCAGTTATAACGAGGCAATAGCCACCATAAGACGGGTACCCTCCCTCGAGCACAATTTTCAACTTGTGATTACTCGCGTATACGAGGAAGGTGACCAGGAATTGCTGGAAGACGAAGACGAAAGTGTGTCAATCATGCCATAGTCTCGCTAATCTCACTTCGAGTCATTTGTTATCTTCCAGCCGATGAAGAGAAGGTCTTCCTTATCAGTGAAGAGCTTGAGTTTAGACCTGGTCCCGGTGAAACACCACAAGAGGCCTCCTTTGTATGGCGTGATCTAGAAGGCGATATCGACGAACTATACGAGTTTCTCATGACAGAGGAGACAAATGGGCCTACACGCGCATTCTTTGAAACTTGCATGTATCGGGCCATGTATGAACGCAAGTACAGAGCAAGTGCTGATAACGTCCGAGATTCGGTGCTTGAACAGTTTATTTGGAAGTGAGTACCCTTCACGTTGCTAGAACACGATCTATTCAATCCTTTTTCTCTAGACCTCCTCCACCCAAGAGCACCAAAGCGAAGAACATCAAAGACAAAGCTTCCGTAGCTCGAAAGGAAACCGACAATCATCCCGCAGTCACAGACACTCCAGTTTCTAACCAGCCTATCGTTTCTACGCCGAAAAAAACTAATACGAAATCTGTTCCGCAGAGTTCAAGTTTACCTGAAATTGTTACGGCTCAAGCTTTGTTTTTTTCCTGGAACTTGGAAGCTGACGAATTCGTTCCGGCATATGACGAAGTTCTTAGTGCAAAGATCGTTAGGCGCTCTCCCAGCGACTATGATTACTGGATCACCGCAACCTGCGAAGAGGACGGCCTCGTCATGCACAAGATCGCCTCGGACATGAATCCTCGATGGTCCCAACAAACCAATTCCCTCACTTGGAATTATAATGTCGGAGGAACTTACGGAAGTTGGGCTTTCCAGTTCACCACCCCAGAGGACTATCACAGGTTCAAGGCTGCATTTACCAAGTCGGCTTGGGAAACACTGCATCGGATACCTTGGGCTAAAATTAAGGTAGGCTGACCTCTGCGTCACTCGACAGCATATTTTGATCTACTACTAGCCGGACGAACAAGCATATGTCATGAGCTCCAATTCTGAAGATGTGGTGATGCGTGATCCTGAAGAAGACGAAGAGGACGAAGAGGACGTCTTGTCGGAGCTAGATCCCAATGAAGGTGAATCCTTACTATCTCAAATTGTTCTATGACCCTAATTATTGTAGAGCAAAGCGACGATGAGGAGGATGAAGATGAGGACGGATCGTCTATACCAAAATTGTCAGGAGAGCGCAACTCGATGCTGACCGTTGGATATAAAGGCGATCGCTCGTACGTTGTGAGGGGGAATAATATCGGTGTCTTCTCTCATACTGGCGACAACCAAGTCAAGTACTTTGCAACCATTAGCAAGATTACGACTCCCAAAGGACGGGAATTTAAGCCACGGGAGGTAAATGTAGCATCAAGTACCACGCACTGGAAGCTGATTTGGTACAAGGTTATGCTTCACGATCAAGACACGAAAATGGTCTTGATGAATCCTTCCGACCCCCACTCGTTGTATAGCATGGACATTGAACGCGGAAAAGTAGTAGAAGAATGGAAAGTCCACGATGATATTACGGTCGACCATATGGCACCCGATAACAAATTTGCTCAGACGACTAGAGAGCAGACGCTTGTTGGCGCGTCGCACAACGCCCTCTTTCGGATTGACCCTCGAATCTCTGGCA
>JBBPKM010000049.1:8337-26669 GCA_038089255.1 Austroboletus rostrupii
ACTTGGAAGTTGTGGTGTAGCATGTTTAGTTCCGAGTGTGGGTATTCTTTGTAATGCTTTCATGTTGCAAGTTTGAATCACAATGCATGAAAATAAACATATTCATTTATAAGTGACTGGAATCCAGCCAAGTTCATATAAGAGCTGCTGCAGTGCTAGCTAGTTGACATCGTAATTACAATGGCCACAACAGAAGGGCACAGGCACTGTGGTGTATGGCTATGATAATAAGCATAAATGGAACATGAGCAAAAATGACAGGAGTGTTGATGGAATCATTACTTCACTTTTGATGTACATTCGGCTGACCTTTTCGCTATCGAAGTTGGCAAAAAGGCAGCGAAAAGTCCCTCAAAAGTCCAACAAAAGGTCCGTAAATGTAGAAGAATCTACTTTTAAAAGTCCGGCAGTCCTTTTCGAAAAAGGACCCCAAAGGGCACACAAAGTCCCTAAAAGGCATGAAAAAGTAACATGCGAAAATACTGATGCGAGATTGCTAGTTCCTGTAGATGCTTACTTCTTTCTCGATGATAGCTTGCATCACTCTTTAAATGCATGCCTCAAGTTCATGTTTCCTTCGTGCCTACTTTCCGCTCCCTCTCTTGCCTTGCACCTGCATTTTGCATTAGCCCCAGCGTGAGCCACGTTCTGTTCTGAACGTTCCGCCTACGGCAGCTTCCACGAGGGCCTAGCCATTTATAAATGTTTACTATGAATGGCAACGCAACACGAGGCGGATTTGTGAGTAAGTGAAACGTTTTCCGTAATGGTGACAACGTGACATCAACTACCGTGATTGTGGTTTCCTTTTTGTACTGTGCGCGCTTGCCCGTGCCTCAGTAACTAAACACTACGGCCACAGCTAGTCCAAACATTTAGGGGTTGTGATTATCAACAATGACAATCGAAAACTGGCTGCTGGTAAAATGCGATGGAACTTCGTTCCGGGTGCAGGCACCGTCTTCATTCCACCGGTCGACCCCTGCCAACTTTTTAACCTGCCCGTGGACTTTGGCGTAGACCCGAGTAGCTCGGCTAAGTGACTGAAGTTAAGGTCGGATGGTCAAGATTCTTTGGACAGCCAAACTTTCCGTTTAAAGTTCGTTCCAAAATATGGTACTACTGCATGTGTCCGCACTCTCCGGCAATTATCTGCGTCTCGGGCCCAATTCCCGAGCCTTGGATCCAATAGATAAGTTCTCTCATAAGGTGTAAGTCACCCAAAGAGGAGAGTACACGGCGAGTTTAATCATATGGCATGCAGCGCTTGGGAACAACGTGCGATCTCCTTGTCAGTTCATTCGCCTCACATCCATGGTTCAATGCGCCCAATAATACATCTTTGGAAAAGATTTTGTTATTGTCTAGGCCACAGTTCGGTAGCGATTCCGGATCTTTTTTTAAATCATGACTTACAAAAATTTATAGTTTTCAAAATGAGTCAATTTTCTGGCCATCCACATTATCTCTCCGCGTGACGTTTGACGTGGAGAAACCAATTGTCATTCAATGCTCGATCCCTTCGTGCAACGCTAATTGGATTCATGGACACGGAAAATCATATAACGACTATAAACGTAGAAAACAACATCTCCTTGAGACATCACAGCCTTGCCATGAACGTAGTGTTTATGAGATGATCGTTCGAATGAGTCTGCAGGAAAGACCTCCAAAGGATGTCTGCGACCGCATCAGGGTGAGTCTGAGCAACCTGCAGCATAATCAGCCTATGATTACGCATGCAGATGTCGATTACCCACAAGGTGCCCTGCACCAGGTATGTGCGACGCGCTGGCAAATCTTTCTATGCCCCCTGACGCAACGTTGAGCACGTCGTCACGCCACTCTGCTTTTCTAAGGCCCATTATTTATTAGTCAGAGGATTATTGACAAGAGACACTAACAAAAAGTCAGCAGTCTCTCCAAACGTGATGTGTGTAGGGATTGTTTTCAAAATATGAGGGAGGAGTCTGTACAAGGTGCTGAATGGACGGCGATCGCGGTAGGTGGCCTACGGTAAAATCGCAGATTATTTCATTTTCGCGTGGAGAAAAGCCGATACCCACAGCTTCTTGCTTTTTAGTACATTTGAGCGTCACGCCACTTCTCTGATCAGGATAGTCGACGGTTGGTAATGGACGAAGACCGTGCTCCTGTTTGCAAGTAACACATGAGATTTATTTCATCCGGGAGTTTTCTGGAGTTGCGCTTACCGCGTAAATTCTTAAGATTCGGTCGTCCCATCCTCGCCACATAAACTTGCCTTTAAATGATTTGTATGCATCCTCTGCGCTTTTCCAAATATCCTTCCTTTTCTCAATGCTGTCAACGAAGTGCCAGCCGTGATCACATCCATAGTTTCCTAAAATAACTGGCTCGATGACATGCATCGAAGAGAACTTGACTGGCGGGGAAAAAGACGTAGATAACATTCTTGAAAAGTAAAGAAATGTGACCAAGGGCAATCAGAGTACTGACTGACTCACACTGCTACAGCCCCCATGGAATGTCCGATCGCTACCAAATTTCTTCTTGAGAAATCGACGTCGAGACCGGTGCCCAGTCCAGCCAGGAAGGCATGGACACATCGTCCATAATCCTCGGTTGAAACTAGATGAAATAAGCAGGTATGTTCGATTAATATATCGATACGGCATGCTGAATAAAGTGCATTCGTACAAGTTTCGTATCCGAAGGCAAGCACCTCCTCGTTTAAGACAGCGGCGTCACCATGATTCGGTGCATCAAGAGACCACATATCCTCTATCCTGAAAGAGCACTCTCCAGGTCTTTGCTGCTGCTCGAATAGGCGACAAATGATAGGCTCCCAGTGTTCCTTGTGAAACGCGACTGCATGTGCAAATATTAGCGTCAGCGCATCACCTGTTTCACCGTCCGGCTTTGAGGTCGTGTTCTCGTTTAAATTTTCCTCCAAACCCAAGTCTATCCGGTAGCGCTTTGCGGTAATTTGGAAGGGAAGGTTCGGGCGAGGATCAAATACATAGCTCTTTGAGTAGATGTTGAAATCGGAGTCGATGGTATGCCGGTGGGCCATGGCAGTGAGCAATGGGGGTGTGTCACGTCCAATAGTTCTTCCTAGCTTATAAATAATACCAAGGGCGGCCTTCTCTGGATTGTGAGTAAGCATAAACCATCATGCACGAACGTGAAGTTAAGGGCGAGATCAGAATTAACGCCGCGTAGGCGGCGATTACTCAACCAATCCTGTCCGACAGTAAACGAGGTTCGGCGAACTCAGACTGAACATTTTATGCTGGAAATCGGGTTAGCGTAGTTTACTGGCCAATCATAGAAACCATCAGTTTGACGTGTTACGTTGAAGACCGCTGTGCGGATTCTAAGTATAATATAATCTTGTTCTCTTCCCTGGATGTTTCCCTGAGTGGCGGTGGCACAAAAATTTAATTTCTGTGCATCTTTTGAGCGGACTCACTAGGATAGGCGCACTCCCTTTTAAGCATGTTTTTGGATCATGTCTTGGGCAATCTTTCCTCAAATCTGTGCCAATATGGACCTGCTCTTCGGGATTAACGCGTTACGATATACATATCGCATCTGGTTGGCTCAGCGGTTGAATCATTGCAGAATCGTCAAGGCGAGAGAAGCGGGCAACCATTCTTGTCACTTTTTTTGAAACTGGCCAGACTCTATGTGGGTTTCCTGGCTACTTTCTATTTTATGGGTGACTGAGTTCTCCTGGCCTGGCTGTACACGAGGTGCTCAAGATTGACAAGTGCGGTCAGGCTTGGTCAGGTGAGATGCACCCGGGAGGAAGTAAGCTTGAGGTGTACGATTGCATCGCGAGAACATTTAAGGGTCACTTTACGTAAGAGTGCCTGGATCAAGTGTGCACTCAACCCATCTGCGCAAGCAAATGAGGAAAAAAAAACAGGTATTACCTTACACTTGATTAGTTAAATACATCTGATTATGATAGAGCTGCGGACAAGACAGTGTTCCAAGCAAATGGCGCGAATGGCAATAATAATTAGTCAAGATCGGCAACTAGATGTAAAAAGACGCCGTTATGTTAGCAGCGACGTAGTAGAATATTGGAAGTCAAGAACCGTCCCAAGGGGATATGGAGATGCACTTCTTCATTAACAGCAAAATTTATCCATTTTGTTTGAATACCTCAGTGTTGATTGTGCGCGACAAATTTTCAGCTGATTCAACGGTTGGACCACTTGGGTATCTGCTCAAGTATTAACAACCCGAACATGGATTATTTTATCATATCAGGAGGATGGGGAATAATGTCATTGCTCGGCGTACACTACGGGCTCAACCGAGGTCAATGGCAAGTAACAATATGGTTGGACACCAGCCAGCTAAAAAGTAAATGAAGGGTAGATTTCTTCGGTCAATAACCCCAAACTGGTTATGACAACTCATGATTAACTTTCCGATTCTCAGATATGATACATAAAGACCAAAAAACCCGCAGACTTTCCCTGCTATGTGTCTCAACTACGTCGACGTTCGGGTCATTCCGAGATCCTGACTACAATCTCGTCGGTGTAGTGTCGTGGAATCGAGTATTTAAGGGAGTCTGTAAGAACGACTTCCAGATGGCATCTGCAACTGCGCCAGGATTGGTTTGAACAACCTTGGGGCGCAAATCACTGAAGAAGCAAGGTAAACAGAAACTATCAAGCACATACAAGATGACCCGCCCCGGGTATGAACGTTACTCCAGCAAATTTTTCTCTACCTCCGGATGCCTTGTTCAACACATCGTCACGCCATTCAGGTCGTCTGTAGAGCCGTCGTTTGTCAGTTGGTCTGAACGCACGAATCACGAACACTAACAATAGATCGGCCTTTTGGCCGTATATGATGTGCGTGGGGATCTTCCTCAAAACATGGGACAGAACTCTGTAAGCATTTGAACTTGAACGATGATCACGGTAAATAGCCTGTCCAGATACCATTATTTAGTGCGTCAAAACCATGATGCCACAAATTTGACTCACAGCCTCCTGTATTCTCGTACATTTCAACGTCACACCATCGGTCCGACCCGGGTATTCGGCGGTTGGTAGAAATCGAACACCATTCTCCTATTTCAAATAAGTGTCCGTCCCATCCTCCCATTTCAGAATTGAACTCACAACGTAAATCCTCAGTGTGAGATCGTCCCACTTCCTCCATGGGGATTTGCTCTTCAACGACTCGTATGCATCCTCGGCACTTTTCCAGATGTCTATCCTGTTTTTTGCACCACGCGTGAGGTACGGAACGAATTCACTAAGGTCATAATTTCCCAATATAACTGGTTCGATCATGTGTATCGAGTAAAATCGAATCTGCGGGGAACAAGTGGTACATATTAATCTTGTCGTCCGTCCAACGATGAGCAAACATTTATAGAAAGGAACAATATAACCAGACTCACAGTGCAGCGGCACCCATGGATTGACCAAGTAGTACTAACTTGCGCTTCGAAAAGTCAACATCTACACCGTCACCCAATCCAGCCAGCAAAGCATGTATACCTCGCGCATAATCTTCCCAGGAAACTAAACAGATAAACAGGTCGAGACATCCAGAATAAATCGTCAGTCAGCAACAAGAATTCGTTTAAGACAGATAGCATACATACACAGTAACTGGTATCCAAACGCAAGAATATCTTCGTTTAGCACCGCAGCATCACCATGGTTCGGCGCATCAATTGACCATATGTCCTGGATTATATGTGCGTGCCTTACGGATCCACGCTGTTTCTCGAAAAGACGATAAATAATTGGTTCCCAAAGCTCTTTGTGGAACCCAGTGGCATGAGCAAATATAAGTGTCAGTGCATCCCTTTGGGCCCCGTCGGCATCCAGCTTCAAAATTTTTGTTGCGCCACTATGTTCATCAGGCCCAGTAACATAGTTCGTCCAGTAGCGTTTTGCAGTCATCTGAAAGGGCAAGTTGGGGCGGGGATCGAATACATAACACTTTGATAACACCGAGCTGGTGATGGGAGGATTCATTATGACACCGAAGTATGAGGGTTTTCGGTGTGGGTACCAAGGCAAATTTATTATATATGGCTGGGTCGTGATATTAGCAGGGAGGGGAAGCGATTTTTTGTAATCGGCAAGCTGAAGTTCCGGGTCGGCGCGGTATCCGATATGTGGCGCATTCAATTGGCATGAAGATTGCTTACGCTTTAAGCCATTTACTCAAATAAATTGCGTTGTTTCCGAATGTGTGCCGAGTTTTTGGAATAGAAGAACGTTCAGGACATAATATAGGTATCAGGCTAGAGTTCTTTTTTTTTGCTTGTTTGGCTTGTGTTGCTAGGGTTGTTCACGGGCGTGGGAAACACCGCGGTGTTTAAGTCACGGGTACAACGGGTACGGGAACGCTGTTCGAATGGACCAACCCGACCCGTACCCGCGGTGTACGGGTCTGTACAGGCACAGTACAGGCTGTACTAGATGGGGTCCGATGCGATCGTTCATCGCAGAACTATGTCACTAAGTCGGGCCAGCTTCTACACTTGATTTGCCTCATACTAGATATGGATGTACTGCATGACTAATATCCTCCAAAATGCCCAACTATAGTTTTCCCAAAACTCGGCCTCTGTTGTGGCTGTCATGGATAAACTTGACAGTTATCTCAGCCAGAAATCCCCCCCAAAGCTGTGTTCATCCATTTTCTTTGCAATGCAGCTAGATCAAAACAAGATGGACCACTACTAGAAGATGAATTGATAACAAACAACTCTAATATCTATTGGACTGCAATGGGTACATTTATATTTGCCATGTGATATACTTCACATTATAACCTTTCCCATTTGGCTGAAACATCTCTTGACATCTTTAGAGTGTCACCAATGGCTGGAGCATCTTGGATTTGGATGTAAATACCTTGGCCTTCTAGCCACCAAGGGTTTGGACTTTAAGAGGCAAGTCTTGGGACCCCTGCCTAGGATAAGGCTAGCTTGCTAGGGCTTAGCAGCATCTAGCCTGCTCCTAGTGATTTATTAGGAGAGGCTTGTAAGGAACTTTCTTGACTTGTTTGGAGAAAAGATTCAAAACTTCAAGACTGGAGCTCAGTGAGAAGTAGAGATATGAGATTGTATGTTAGCATATAGAAATCATATGTCAGCATATGTAGATATAGGCATAGATATATATATGAGTGCATGCAGAATAGGCACCAGCATAGCTGTTTTTCATAGGAGTATAAATATAACAATAGCAGAACTTATGCTGCATAGATCCTATAGGCCTTTATAGGGCTTAATCATTCTCAAAAGTGGATCAGTAATAGAAATGAAATCATATTTGCTTTACAATGACCTATGCATTTCTATAAGTTCTAAGACATAGAATGATCTTGGTTGCAATCCTGCCCCTTGCCTGCCTGCTTGCTTTATACACATTTAGGCACAGCAGCCATGACCACATTGTCCTTGGAAATCACAATGTGTCATAGTATACACAGCTCATTGTTGAACAGCTTGCACTCTGATATGTTAATTGCTGCTTGCATGGCATGCAATATGGTCTACATGCCATATGTTACACTTTGCCTAGGTAGGGTGGAGTGTAGCTCTTAGGAGACTTGATCTCCAGGGCAAGATGAGTTCTAGTTAGTCTAGATATCCTATCAGCATACTTGCATGAATAGAATCAGGATGAAAAGAGTGAAGCCCAATGAAGAACTTATCAAGAATGCATACCATACAGCTATGCTAGGATACTGGTGATATAAGAGGAGTTGGAGATGACCTCAGGGAGCTGGGACCAAGGCTGAATATCAAGCCTATGATTAAGGGAGACTAAAGCTAAGTTACATGGGTGGAGTGGCTAGAGTTTATATAGTATAAAGAATATCCAATAAAGGAATTAAAAAAACCATGTACCAGATAAGAGACAAATCAGAGATAGCAAGAATGGAACAAGATAAGACTGAGTCAGAGATAGAAGATAAGAGATCTAGGGTCAAGGGGAAAGCATAGATTGGATCAGAGAAGCAAGATAAGAAAGAGATCTAGATATATAGCTAAGAGGCAGATAGAAAGGAAAGCAAAGATCAAGGAGAAAGGCTGAGAAAGGGAACTCAGCTATGAATACACCTATATAGGGGAAGACAAAGATCAGAGGACGAAAAGGAATGTCTGTTGGTACAGGGATCAAGTAAAAACAAAGAGATCAAGAAGAAAGGGGGCCAGAGAGATGAGGAACATCCAGAGGGTGTGATGAATTTGAGAGGAGGCTTGCTGTTGGAGCAAGCACAGCCAAGTGACTGAAAAGGCATCATCAATATGCACAAGGGTCTGGAGGAACATCTGATAAGGATCAAATGTGACAGAGATAAAATCTGTTGGAGACCTTGGATGCCAGGAGGCAAAACTGATATTCCTGTAAGAGATAAGCACAGAAAAGCACATGGAGCACCATGAGGAGATGCCCAGGGTTGAAGGCAAGCATTGGCTGATAAGCCAGATATGCAGCAAGAAAGTTCCTGATCAGATGGATAAGAATCAAGAAGTAGGAGGAGGTTCTGATAATCAATCAGTAATGTCTTGGTGGATTCTGTGACCATTGATCAGGCAGTGGCACAGGAGATGATTGGAATATGTCAGGGATGTTTAGGAGAAGCTGGAGATCAAGTGGGAACTGCACTAAGAGTGTTAGAGAGAATCCAGGGAGCCAGGAGGAAATTTAGGAGAAGGAGGAGATCTGGGTGCAGGGAGAGCAGAGACACATCAAGAAGGGTTCTGATGGGTCGGAGCAATGTCTGAGAATATCCAGGAGCAGTCTAGATGTGACTGATCAAAAGGAACACATGGCAGGAAGCCATATGTAACAGATACAAGGAGTAGACATATCTGGAAGGTGCCAGATATGAATCAGGGAGCCTTGAGGTGGCAAGGGAAACCAGGGAGGACTAAGAAGCATCCAGGGGAATGCCTGGAGTGATGAAGGACAGTTGTTCTTGATGCTTGTGAAGAGATCAAGAGGTTCTGGTTGGATCCAAGATTAGGAGATGATCTGGAAGTTCTGATAAAGTCAGGTAAAGCATGATCTCAATGAATAGAATGCATCAGGATATACCCAAGGGAACAAAGAGGTGCTAGGGACTTGTCTGGATGCTAACAAGAAAGCTAGAGGTTCTGGTGAACATCTGATGGGGATTAGATGTGATCTGGATGGTTTAGCCTTGAATAAAGCTGAAGCGGTCAAGGATATGGCCAAATGGCCCAAATAACTGTGGGTGGAGCCAGAGGAACTTCTAGTAGGCACAGATAAGCAAGGAGAACTTCAGAAGTTGGGCCCAAAGTTAGACAAGGTACTAGAAGAAGACTCTAATCTAATTGTGAGCCAGATCAGGGAGAAGCAGTCAAGAAGAAGCATCAGAGGAGGCTGATATGACCAGGACTGATGGAGATCTTTATGAGCATGATTTAGGGAAGATCTGGAGACCTAGGGGCATTGCCAGGAGGACCAGAGGTTGACCTAATAAGGAGAAGATATGCATTCAGTGAAGAGAACATTTCAGAATGAGATCAGATGATGTCAGGTTGAAAATCAGAGTGTCTGGTGAGCAGGGAGAGCATCTGGAGGATGCCAGATGTGATGCATTCAAGAGAGATCAGGTTGTGATCCTAATCCAAGGATAGAAGAAGGTTGGAGGCTGTTATGCTTGTTCTGGGTAGGACACAAACATAGCCTTGAATTAACCAAGTCCGAGCATAATTGATATTTAACCCCAGGTGGAAGGGATTCGTAAAGGTAGCACAAAGGAAGCGTCCACTCAAAGTAGGACAAAGACTTTGGTGCTTGAAGTACTCAGCAGAAGAGGATGCTGAGGAGCAAAGGAGAACTTGGTATTAACCAAGGAGAACTAAACTAGAGTACAAAGTACTGTGTGTGCAAGTAATATAGGTATTGACACGAGCACAGACCAAGAACAGGAATGGAAAACATAACAGCCACCAGGCTATTCTCTGAATAATCATACTATCGATGAGTAAAAGAAATGACATGAGGAAGGGAATCTGTGATGGCAGATACAATGCTGAAGTAGTCCATATAAGGGCATTGTTGGGAGAAAAAGATAAGTTCGTAACAAAGAAATAAATCATAACAGAGGCTCGTAAGGAGCAACTAATAAAAGACATCCAGGAACAACCTGGGAATGGCTCAGGAGAGCCCAGGAGATGCTTGGAGCATGCCAGGGGCATACAGGGGCAGAGGGATCTTTGGTAGGATGGACAGGAGATGGCTAATCTAGAAAAAAGTATAATACAGCTATCAAGATAGGAACAAGTTGTAACACCATGGATCCAAATATTCTCATTCAGGCACATTGAGTTGTCCAGTGTGAGATGTTTGAGATGCTTGAGCCTTGTGGCAAGTTTGTCAAGATGAGAAAGTTGTTTGTAACACTCTTCTCTAACCTTGATCTTAACCTTGATATTGCAGATCTACCCATGCTGGAGCTCAATGCCCTGCACAATGATAGCCTTCTTTAAGCTATAAAAACATATCAAAAATGTATATCAGACATGCTCATCATTTGTTTATGAGCTTTGTTTGTGCCTTCATATAAAGTCTCTCTTAATATATTTGTATAAGTTTCATTTTTTCCTTAGCAATATATTTCCTAGTCTTCTTTTTGCAATATAAGCTGGTCCTAGGAGTCAAGAAGCTTGGTATTGTACTCTTGAGCTTGCTCATTGAGTCTAGCCCTGAGCTTACACTTTTCATCTTTTTTGATTTTGTTAAAGTGTGTGGTAAGGTCAATAAAGTCAGTTTTAGCAACATTAAGAATTTCCTTGGTCTTTTCTGCTATGGTAGAATTTGCATTCAGATAGGATATAAGGTCATCAATAGTACTTGTGAGATGCAAAATGATGGGCTACAAAATGACAGCATTAAAAAGGATGAAAGCAATAAGGGGAAGAGATTTAACTTCAGGAAGTGCAAGTTTGGGCTTGGGCTTGCATCTAAAACTTAGGCAGCAGCTTGAAACCTGGGCAATGGCACTTTATAGATGTTTGAATCTTCTACATCCTTGTCCTCCTGGTCCAACAATATAATCATTTTGATATTTCCAGTTAGCATTTCTGCTGAGATGGAAGCCTTGATGACTAGCTCAGTGGGCTTGGCCAACACCACCTTAGCTTTGTTATCTAATATGTTTACTAGTTGCACTGCCTTGTGTTTTACAAGTGCCATCACCTTAGTAGTTGCCTTAGGGGACTTTTTCATTGACCTGTCCACTATTATCTTGAGCATCACTACAGTCAATTTGACATCCACCTTGGCTTTACTCATTGGTGCCTTGTTACTTGCATAGAACAGGCAGAAGAGACTTAAAGTGAAGGATCCATCTTAGAAGGGGGATCACATTAAAAGTGAAGTTCAGGCCCTGGGCATAGCCTTAAACTGCATCCAACTTTTTTTGACAACAAAAGGGTCCTGGACATGACTTTAAACTGTACCCACTTGAAGCCATATTTAACAGAAGATGTTTGGCTTCCCAGCATGAGAATAAACTGTGGCTACTTTGATTATTTAGATGTTTGTTAATCCAAGGTTTGATAAGGATTCAAGCCAGGGTTAACTAAAAGGTCCAACAAGTTTTAAAGTTTTATACTTTTAACTCTGACTCTGAAAAGCAGACAAAGAAGTTTATTTGCAAAGATTGAGGCACTAGAAGTGCTCTCAATTGAAGAAGCATTAAACACACTATTGGCTCAAGGAAGTATTAATGAATCAAGAAGAATCTATTAAAGGAAGGTGGAATCCAACCTGGATCTCAGTTTCAAAGAGAACCATGACAAGTCATAAAAATGGAAAGGGTTGACACTCCATTCTATTTGAAGTCTTATTGCCAAAATTTAAAGTGGGTGTTCTATCTAAAAGGCTGAAAGTTTATCCCAGTGAAGCTTCATGGTCTATAAAGTTTTGAAGTTTAACCCTAGAAGAGTTTTATTTGCTGAAGAAGCTGAGGAAGTAAGGAAAAAAGATATCCCAATACCTCACAGCTACATTTATTTTATTTAAAAGAAAAGAAGTTCATTACTTCAAAACTCTTGAAGAGAGCAAAGTATATTTAGCAAGATCTACAAGTGCAAGATGCTTTATTTGCAAGAGTGCTCAGGAGCCCGCACTCTGTGCTACTCTATTTAAAAGACAAAGGATACTTAGGAGCTAGTACTTCATATTACCTCTTTATGACAGGGGCATACTGAGGCCCTTACACTTATTTAACAAGTCACTGGAAATCTTTGGTTACCAGTTTCTATCTATTGATAACACTTCCCTTGGAGAAGTCTGATGTTTCTTTGTGGCACTCAGAAGCTCACCCTTAGAAGGGGGATAGTGTTACAGTACAAGAAAAAGAGCCTTTATGGTTATATTTATGAAGATTAAAAGAGAAGTAGCCTCAATAGCCTTATTTTTCATTTTTATGACTTGTTTTTCCTGGCTGCAAGATCTTATCTTATTTAATCTTGTCAAGTTGGCACTTATGTCAGCACTTATCTAATCTCTTATCTATTGATCTTATTTTATCAGTGGATCTTATCTTATCCAATCTGAAGATCTTATCTTATCTTATCTCCTCTACTTATCTTATCAAGGATCACTGGCATGATCACATAATCAGGGACAAGCCCTGAACCCTATTTATGCAAGTCACATCAGTCACAGGATGGCTGTTCCTCAAAGGATCTAGGCTTGCCTGACCAGTTCCTCATGGCATGGCTATGCTTGCCTTATGCTCTATCTATTCTCTGGAGTTACATCAAGAGCCGGAATCTTGTTCCCTGACTCAGGGTCCTTATCTATGAGTCACAAGGACTCATCCTTCTTTATGACTTACAAGGAGTTACCTTATCTATGCCTTATGGTTGTAGTATGCTGCCACATTGTGCAGGTTTCTCATGGTATTTATTCTAGAAGCATGGGATTTCCTTCCATTGCAAGGCCATACATGAAGATATGCAGCAGCAGCATGGATCAAGGGTCCTATTTGATATTTATCTTTAGATCTGCCATACTGGCATGTGGCTTCCTCATGACCACAGCCTTGAAGGCTATGTCTTATCTATGATTTCTATTTGTCATAACAACATGCTTTGACAGCATGATATGCTTTTTATGACCTTTAATGACTTATATTCTTAGAGTATTTCTATTGGACAATAACGGACATTTATTCAAATAGTGTATATTATATCTTAGATTCCATGTACATATGTATACATAGTCCTTTCATATATAAACCCCCAGGGTGACAGAACTGGATCCTCAGTCTTGAAGTCCTGGATCTTCCCTCCAAAGCTTAGGAATTTCCATCCTCTCTAAAGAAGTCCTCTCCAAGTCCTTGAGCTGGCCAGGTAATCAATCCTAGGCAGCAAAACCTGGTGTTAAAACTCCACCAGTAAAGTTTTTAAAGACAAACCCTTGGTGCTGAAGCCCAAGATGACACTCTTGAAAGATGTTAAAAACCTATTTTGTCCCTACATTCAGGCCTTAGTAGTTGGAGTGTTTCACCACTGGCACAGCTACTGCCAGAACGAAGTGTCCAATAAGAGAGTGCTTCCAAAAAAGGCAATCACATTGCCACACTGATATTGATAGCAGCATATATGCTGATTGCCCCTCTCTCTCGATCCTAGCCATCCCTTTGCAATATGTCAAGGCCCTCAATCAGAAATGAAGCAATAAAGCTCTTTAAAGAGGCTTTGTGCCAGTTCAGTGCAGTACAAGCTATGGAACTGTGGAGCACTGTTATCTCCCATTGGATAGAGATCAACTCTGAGTCTGATTCATTTGGATCTAATCACTCCTCCTATTTACTCTCATTCTCAACTCTCTCATCCTCAATCCCACACTCTTATAATGAACATATGCTGTTTTTTCAATCCAATAAAGCTGTTCAATTCAGAAATGCTATTCAAGCTCAGCTAGATGAAATATATCATCCTTGTATTTTTTTAATTTTGAAATACTAAAGCTTAAATGAATGTATATATTAGGCTTGCATTCTTTGTGGTCATATTCCAATAGTTCATGCTCCACAAATTCACCTTCTAAAAGAGTAAAAATCAATAAACCTTGGCTTTTTCACTGAATGCTTTGTATATCTCATGAAGTTTTTACCAAGCTTATTGAAAAGATTTAGCACCATCCTATTTTTTTCCATGCTTATGCTTCTAGTGACTCCAGCTCTAATGATATGCATCTTACAATATCTTATAGAGCTAACCAGCAGTTGCCTGTCTGGCTTCAGCTTGCCATTTTCTTAAATGCTGCTGGCCATTATGGTAATGCAGCTATAGCACAATGTATGGCAAAGTAGGCAGGTGTAGCTGCTGGCATAGTCTACAACTGCTACAAGCATGTTATGCTTTCTTTCTTGCATCTACATGATAATGCCATTCACTTTGATCCTATTTATCATCCTGGTGATCAAGTAGAAAAGGAGCAGGCAATGGCTTGGGTTGAGTTTAGGGCTATTCCAGCTTGGAGAGGTGGTTTCTTATGTGTAAATGGATCAACTTTCAATTTCTTTGCAAAACCTGGATTTCATGATGAGGTCTTTTTTGACTAAAAATCATGCTATTCTGTAACCAATCAGGTTAGTTAAGGTTATCTTAACTTTATATAGATTTATTGCAATTATTTTTCAGATTGTTATTTTGCCCCATAATCTCAAGATCATAGACTATGCAATTGGTCTTCCTGGATGTATTCATGATTCCAGTGCATTTCAGCATACTCACATTGCTCACCATCTTGATCAGTTCTTTGGTGCCAATGAGTGGCTTTGAGCTAATTCAGCCTATTCATGCCAACCTTGGTATGTTACACCATTTAAAAAACCTGTAGGAGGACATCTTAGTCAAGATCAGAAAGTATTTAATAAACATCTATCAGCAGTAAGTTTTTATTGATTTATTTCCTATTGATTTATAATTGTAGTAATAGATATGAGTTCAGAGTAAGCATTTTTATGCTGCATTTAAAGGTCAATTCTAGCCACTTGTGAAGCTATAACTTCAAATTTAGCCATAAAAAAATCTTGAATATGCAACAGCTTGGATTCATTGCTGTTTAATCCTACACAATCTAATCATCAATATTGAAGAAGACCTTGGATTGCATAGCTCACTTGCTGAATGTATTCAAGACTTTGCTAATCAAGAAAGAGACAGAGATGATGGGTGTTACACTTTGCCTAGGTAGGGTGAAGTGTAGCTCTTAGGAGACTTGACCTTTAGGGCAAGACAGGTTCAGAAATGACTGGATATCCTATCAGCATACTTGCATGAATAGGATTAGGATGAAAAGAGCGAAGTCCGATAAAGGACTCATCAAGGATGCATGCCATACGGCTATGCCAAGATGCTGGATATACAAGAGGATATGGTGATGACCTCAAAGAGCTGGAGCAGAGGCTGAAGATCAAGCCTATGATTAAGGGAGACTAAAGCTGGGGTACATGGATGTGCATCTAGGACATTATATACAGTCAGGAATGTCTAAGAAAGGAGACAAAGAGAATTGAGTCAGAAATAACAAGAATAGACAAGATAAGAATGAGTCAGAGATAAGTCAGATAGAAGGTCTAGGGTAAAGGGGAATCATAGATTAGA
This sequence comes from Austroboletus rostrupii, assembly GCA_038089255.1. NCBI lineage: Eukaryota > Fungi > Basidiomycota > Agaricomycetes > Boletales > Boletaceae > Austroboletus > Austroboletus rostrupii. The sequence continues at coordinate 23,984 of JBBPKM010000049.1, forward strand.
TCAAAGAAGCAAGATAAGAAGAAGATCTAGATATATAGCCATAAGAGCAAGAGGAGGGAAAGCAAAGCTCAAGAAGAAAGGCTAAGAAGGGGAATTCAGCTATGAATATACCCATATAGAGGAAGACAGAGATCAAAGGATGAAGGGAAATGTCTGTTGGTACAGGGATCAAGTGAGGACAGAGAGATCAAGAGAAAGAAGATCAGAGAGATGAGGAACACCCAGAGGGTGTGACAAATCTAGGAGAAGACTTGCTGTTGGAACAAGTGCAGCCAAATGACTGGAAAGGCACCATCAAAATGCACAAGGGTCTGGAGGAACATCTGATAAGAATCAGATGTGACTAAATGAAGATCTGTTGGAGATCTGGGATGCTAGGAGGCAGACTAGAAGTTCCTGTGTGAGAAGGGCATAGGAAAGCGCATGAATCATCATGAGGAGATGTCCAGGGTCAAGGGCAAGCATTGGCTGATAAGCCAGATGAGCAGCAAGATGGTTCCTGATCAGATGAATAAAAATCAGAAGGCAAGAGGAGGTTCTGATGATCAATCAGTGATATCTTGGCGGAGTACTATGACTGTTAATGAGGCAGCAACAGGAGTAAGTCAGGAGTGTTTGGAGAAGTCTAGAGATCAAATGGGGAGTGCACTGAGTGTGCCAGAGAGAATCCAGGAAACCAGGAGGAGATCTAGGAGAAGGAAGAGATCTGGATCCAGGGAGAGTGGAGACGCATCAGAGAGGGTTCTGATGGGTCGGAGCAATGTCTGGGAAGGTTTTGGAGCAGTCTAGGTGTAACTGATCAAAAGAAACACATGGCAAGAAGTTATATGTGACAGGCACAAGAAGAAGACATATCTGAAAGATGCCAAATATGGATCAGAGAGCCTTGAGGTGGCAAGGGAAACCAGGGAGGATTGAGAAGCATACAAGGAAATGCCTGGAGCGATGAAGGATGATTGTTTTTGATGCCTTTGAAAAGATCAAGAGATTCTGGTTGAATCCAAGATTAGGAGATTATCTGAAAGTTATGGTAAAGTCAAAAAAATTGTGATCTCAATGAAGAGGATGCATCAGGATATGCCCAAGGGCACACAGAGGTGCTAGAGACTTGTCTGGATGCTGGCAGAAGAGCCAGAGGGTCTGGTAAACATCTGATGAAGATCAGATATGATTTGGTATGCTTCAGCCTTTGTTAAAGGATAAGTGGTTTAAATATGGCCAAATGGCCCAAGTGACTGTGGGTGGACTTGGAGGGAAGCCCAGTAGGCACAGATAAGCAAGGAGGACTTCAGGAGTTGGGCCTGAAGTCAGACAAGGGTCCAGGAGGAGATTCTAATCTAATTGTAAGCCAGATCAGGAAGAAGCAGTCAAGGAGGAGCATTAGAGGAGGCTGATGTGACTGGATACAAGGGAGATCTTTAGGAGCATGATCCAGGGAAGATCTAGAGACCTGGGAGTGCTTCTAGGAGGCCAGATGGATGATTAGATAAGGAGACCATGTGAACTCAGTGAAAAGGACATAATCCAAGGAGATCAGAGATGGCCAGATGGATAATACAGAAGCTTAGAGGACTGGAAGAGCACTCAGGGGATGCTAAATGCAAACCATGAGAGAATGATTAGGTTGTGATCCTAATCCAGGGATAGGAGGAGGCTGGATGGCTCATAGAGAGCAACTGATAGGGAACATCCAGGAATGGCCTGGAAATGGCTTAAAAGAGCCCAGGAGAGGCCTGGAGGATGCCAGGAGCATACAGGGGCAGAGGTATCTCTGGTAGGAAGAGCAGAAGTTGGCTGATCTAGGAAAAAGTATAATGGGGCTACCAAGGTAGGGACAAGTTGTAATAATGGAGGTGATGAAGGACCAGTAATAAATGATGACCTAGCAGGCTTGCCTGGACAAGCATTCCAACAACAGATCATGAATTAAGTAACAGTTTTGTAATATGAATACAATAGTACTACAACAATAAAATGTACTCCACTAATGATACCAACATATAACAACCAAATTTACCCCTTTGCAGCATGTAACTTTGCTAGCTCCACCTCACAATCAAGCTGTTCTAGCTACAACTTTGCCATCACACATTCATGCTCTTATGCAAGACAAAGTTGTTCAGCATTTATAGCTGCAATCCATGCTTCATGTTTACATTGTTTTTCTTTGTTGTTATAGTGTGCCTCATAGCAGCATGATTTTTCTTCATGCTATGATTCAATCAGCATTGTACCTAGAGTAATAAAGTCAATAACATATAAAGCAAATATATATTATGATCCAATCAATGTTATATCTTTGGTAATAAAGTCAGTAACTTGTAAAATAAGTATATATTGCAATCTAATTAGTGTTACAGTACAAGAAAAGTAGTCTTTATAGCTATATTTATATATTAACACAACAAGTGGCCTTGATGGCCTTATGTTTCATTTTTAGACTTGTCTTGCCTGGATGCAAGATCTTATCTTATCTAATCTTATCAAGGGCGCTTATGTAAGCGCTTATGTAATCTCTTATCTGAAGATCTTATCTTATCTCCCCTGTTTATTTTATCAAGAATTACTGGATGTTCACATAATCAGGGACAAGCCCTGAACCTTATTTATGCAAGACACATCAGTCACAGAATGGCTATTTCCCAAGAGGTCTAGGCTTGCCTGACCAGTTCCTCATGGCATGGCT
>JBBPKM010000050.1:0-26370 GCA_038089255.1 Austroboletus rostrupii
CTTTGGGTTTTCTCCAAAGGGCATGTCGGTTGTGAAGATTCATGATGAGGGCAGTGGCAATTGGCCTCAGCATATGTTTGTCAACATGCCTTTTGTTCGACGTATCAAAGTTGGCGATCTATCAGATCAGCATGTTTCACGCAAAGGCTCAAGTCGTGTCGAGCAGACGATCAAAAGCCCTGATAGGATGGTGTCAGTTCGAGTGACGACAGCTCGACGGTCTACACTCGGCAGTATGTTTCTTACACACTTGCGCCGGGAAACAAAGGCAAATGCAAAACGGATCACTAGGATGGGAGGAGCCGTGATGGAATCGCCTGGGGAATAGCTCACCGCAAGAGATTTCTGTGTGCAGGACTAGGGATTACTTCCGACGGGATGCAACGGAGAAGCTGTTGACAACTATTTGGCCAACGAGGACAACGGAAAACCACAAACATATGCAGTACATGCAGACGACTCTGGCGAACGATGCAGACATCGACGCGTTTATACGATGGTTCCAGTCGAATGGTGGCCAAATGGACACCGGAGCAATGGAAATCACGGAGTTTCCTGATTCTGGACGCGGAGGCGTGGCTTTGCGTGAAATTCCGGTAGGTTTTCGCTACCGATAGTCATACGTTTCTGGTTGGCGCCGCTGATACTTTACGATTCAAATCGTCGTTGATACAAACACGTCACTATAGGAAGGATATACCCTCTTCACACTTCCTCGCACTATGACGCTGTCGACGAGAACCTCCCCCTTGCCTTCTCTAATTGGCCGCGATGCATGGCGCGCGTTTGGGTTGCATAGAGGCTGGCTTGGACTGATCTTGTGTATGATGTGGGAGGATGCATGGGTACACGAATCAGAAGACGGTCAGGGCCAGGGACACAGCGACATATCGACGAAATGGGGACCTTATTTGCGCACTCTTCCTACGTCATTCGACACTCCGATGTTCTGGAGTACAGAAGAGCTCGAGGAGCTGAAAGGGACAACCGTAGAAGGTTTGTCTGTCCCTGCAGAGGCATAACTCCAGCTTCATGTCATTTTGGGGGGGTTCGTCGTATTGCGTGACGCATAGACAAGATAGGACGCGATGACGCTGAACGCGCATATTTCGAACGGATCGTTCCGGCCATCAAAGTGAGCGATTTGCTATCCTGCAGTCTATTCAATTCAGCCATCCCCGTAGACATATCCCACTCTTTTTCCGCCTTCCCATCATGCAAGATGGTATAGCATTGACGCATACCACCACGCCGGAAGTCGTGTTCTATCACGCAGCTTTTCGGTCCCCCGCTGGAAGGGCGATGACCAATTAGAGGATCATGACCACAGCGAAGAGGATACAGAAGGGGAGAACGATGCAGACGCAGCTGAAAACAGCATAATTGAGCTATCCACCCTCGACGATACTGGCCTTTCTGTACAATTAGTCACAGAAGGCGAGCCGCTCTCAGATTCGGAGGATGACGAAGAAGATGACCCCTCCGATGTGGCTATGGTACCAATGGCGGACATTTTGAACGCAAGGTGGGGTAGCGAAAATGTAAGCCCCAATCTATCATGTATGACGCATGTTTTATTGTCTCGTTCACTTCTTTCGTTTCGCTGTATCAAGCTTGACAGAAACTGACTCCTGCATTTTTTGCTGTTCAGGCAAAGCTGTTTCATGAACCCCTTGTGCTGCGAATGGTAACCACAAAAAAGATAAAGAAAAGCGAGCAGATCGTGAGTATATTCTGGCTTCGAATTCCTGTCATTTTTGCCCATTTTTCTTTCCCTGCTTGCTCCTTACCGTGGCTCGGATCCCGATGACCGAAAAAATATAACGGCTGCGGCGGACATCGATTCTCATAGTTTAACACTTACGGTGACCCACCGAATTCAGATCTTCTGAGACGATATGGGCACGTCGATTTGGTCCGACTACATTCCACGTCTTCTACTGTACCCATGCCTGATGGAGACGAGGACACGGAAATGGAAGACTGCGGCACAACTGCGGAAATCATCGTACATTTGGGCAATCCCTCGGATGTTGTTGAGATACGAGCGGACTTGATTGTCGACGTGGTCCAAAAAAATAATATTGACTGCAAAACAAAAAACATGCGGGCGCGCATCGAGTGGTGGCTTGATGAGGGTGAGGAGGAGTAAGTGGTATTACTCCCCCGCTTGTCGCACATTTCGGCATCCGCCCTTTGGTCTCTGTTTTTGTGAAAGCACGCGCTGACTTTGTTTGCGTTGATCGCTGCAGTACATTCATACTCAGTCTACCCGAGTCCAATTCCGACACGTCTACTATTATGCCTGCTGCACTCATCTCGCTCACTCGTCTTCTCATTCTCTCCGAACATGATTTCAACAGTGCTCGTTCACAAGGAAAGTTGCCAAAAGGGAATTTGAAAAGGGTTGATGTCAAGGAGGCCAAACAAGTGTTGGCGATATTGGACGATGTGATCAAACAACGCGTGGGTATGTATATCGGTGGAAGTATCGAGGTTCGATTCACCCTGTTTCAAATATGATATTTTGCTAATCTGTTTGCACTTCTTTAGGAGGACGAATGTTTTCTTTCTAAGCCAGATACAATGAGCAAGCGTAAACGACACGCCGTGATTGTAAGGCTAGGCGAGAAACGGATTTTGCGAGAGGCTGGGCAAAGATTAAGGGAGATGCTTGCTAAATTTGAAGCTAAAAGTGAGGCTGGAAGCAGGAATAAGAAGGACGACGGGAAGAAAGTCAAGGAAACAGATAAGGTGAGAAAACGTGTTGTCAATGGAGCAGAAGGGGATCATGTACGAAAAAGGACACGAAAGGGATAATGTTTTAAACGCTATGATCATACCTTGCTCGATGCAATTCTCCCACCCTTTACAGTACCATGACAAAGTTGAGTTTAGCCATGGCCGCCGACTAGGCGACTTCTTCCATGAGTGGCAGCCCAACGTTCACTGTATAATTACAAGCGTTTCAGTCTCTTCCATTAGAATCACACGCGTAATTTCGCCCACTGTACATCGTTATTGAAAAACGGCATATTCAAGGGGGGTTTTTTTCTGGAGGGGGAGGGGCCGCTCAATAGGTTACCGTACTTTGATGCACATGCCTCACAACCCAATCGATCTGTTTCATGCTGTTGATTTGGAACAAAAGAAGACGGAGTTTGGAGAATCACATATTTTGACGATCCGGCTCTCCCTCTTGGCTCATTTGGAGAAATAAATTCCAGCACCTGATAAATAAAATACTGCCTCCCGCACACAACCATGGGTTCTAATGCCGGCAAGCGGGCTCGAGACAAGCAAAATTATGAAACCAACCTGCCTGCTTTCGTGAGCTGTCCAGGACCCCAAGGCGCGAAAAAAAGAAGAAAAAAACTTTTTCGAGTCTCGAGCCCAAGGTTATAGAAGTCGCCTGGCTGGTACGATGATTGAACTTCCGGGGGAAGGTGGAGTCATTGGTGGCGTCCTGATTGCCACATGTATCGGTGAACGTTTGAACTTTGAAGTCGACTCTTCGTATGGGAATTTTGAGGGCGATCTAGATCTGTCGAATCCCGTCTTCGGTACCCAATCTAGTGTAGAGCGCCGGTAAGAATGCGTATAGATTCTGTTCCGGGTCCCCATTGATTGTCGGCTCAGAGTCGCGACCGCAGGACCTGGGGGATGCCGGGCACTAGTGGGGTGGACATTCACCATCAGAAAATCTGCCAAGAATAACAAAACTGTGTAGTCATCCTGTGGAATGTTGATGTGAGTTCACGTGACAAAGCAGTTCTGTCGACGCGGATAAGACCGCGCGATCTGATCCCGCAAGTCAACGAACGGCTCTCATCATAATCGGCTGGCAGGCGCGCAGGGGCTGTGATGATCCTGCCACGCCGTCCGTATTTCGGCTGCATTGAATGGTCCTGCGCGATGCGACGAGCGGGCCCAGATCCTCGCCCGCTCTGTCGACCCGCATCCACAATCAAGTCCGCGCATTGCCGCGTTGTTATTAGCCATCAGAGCATCGAACTATTCTTTCGTTAGTTTCTCATGCAAACAATGACGAGGCTTCAAGCTCCGGGGGAAATCAGAATGGGGCAGGACTTGTATTTACGCGATTCCGAATTTAATCAACCGCCCAACCAATCGCGGGTGCGAGGGTGGGGTAATGCTCGGCCACGATGAGCAATAAACCTCTGAGTCCTGCACTTGTCGTCGGGCCATGTGGGACACGTACTCCAGCATGCATTGCGTGCAGGCCGCGACCTCTTTCAATGAGGACTGCTTGAGCATGTCGTCTCCGGCGTCGTGACTCGCAGGCGATAAACCGTCCGCTAATGCAAGACCCCGATCCCATAAATCGCCGCCTGCACTGAGCCGACTGGCATCATCCATTGGTTCTGAGTCGTGTTTATCGAACTCTCCCAGGGCTTTAAGCTTCCGAATCGTTGGTCGCGCACCTGTGGATAATTATGTTTGTTCAACAGGTTCAGTGCCGCGAATCACTAGCGTACGCTGCTGGACCTAAGTGAAACGAACAAGGCTTGGGAGAGATCGGAGCGAAGTGAGAATCACAGTAGGTGGGCTCGGTGGGGAGCACTACGACCCGGCCGGATGGCAATGAGTGCCTCACGCCACCATTCTAATCGTGCTCCACCGACACACAGTGGTTGCACTCGTAACCTCCATGACGCAGCTGTCGGCAGTCGAACCCCAAAGTTCTCGTCTCGTGCCTTCGAGAAGTGGGGTTCAAACAACATGATGTGCCTGGAAACGTTGATTGGAGCGATCCGCAGCCAACCGCTCCACAATACTAGTTGTTGATGCGGCCTGGAACGAAGTGTGATCATCGTGAGGCGAAAAAAATAAAAATAAAAACACCCTAGAACAGCTCGTCCACACACCTACGGCACACGACAGCCGGGCCAGATGCAACTAAGGGTCAAGTGCCCAAGTTTATTGACGTCGATAGGCAATGTAACCTTTACACCACACCACTAGCTCATCTATCGTCGACACGATCCAGCCCCACGTTACCTCTAAGGCAGCTTCAAAGTTGCCACTGTCCCAATGTTCGTTGTCCCCAGAATTCTCCGTTAGGTTAAACCTCAGCACGTCCTTCACAGTGACCAACCCTCTCAAGGAGCCTAGCTCCTCAACCAGAATGACGCGTGGGCTTTTTTCCCCATTGCGTATTTAGTACACGAGGGCACACAAGTCATGGAAATTGAACTCACCCCATCCGCTTGAAAAGCTGCATCACGATCTCTAGAGGTAACCGTGGAGATACAGTAAGAGGTGTCTGGGTGACCCTTAGCAATAATAAAGGACCCTTGTCGAGAGTTCATACCTGGTTCACCCAAGGCCACAATTTAAGGACATCGTTTGATGCCGTAGTTTCCAGTAGTTCCACCGCAACGTCCTCTTCTGCTCCTAGAGCCGATCCTGATGTCACCCCTGACAGCACAAAATCTTCTTGATCAGAAGCTTGTCGGCTAAATGAACATGGCGTTTCCGGTCGCACATCACCCATATGTTGGGTCTTGTCTGAATAAAGACAAGTCAAATTTTCCGAGATTTGGCCTATTTCAGAAGGAGAAAAAAAAACATACCAAGTACATAGCGCAATTCAGTTCTGCCAATATAACCCGAAAGAGCCTTGGACAATTTGGAGGCCACGATCGGAAAACCCTTCACATCCGTAGTAGCAAGTACATCCTCTGCGAAAAGGAGGTCAATGCGTCAATGGAAACACATTCCGTTCAAACACCTTACCAACATCGCTGACAGTCATCCCAGAAGCATACAACACCGTCAGGTCCTTCTTCATCACTTCAGAGACTGTTCACATGAAGATTCAAGGGTCCACACGGCATCATGAGAAAAACTCACCAGCCACGTTCGACGAGAGATCGTGTTGATCGAGTATCGGGTAGCCATTAAACCGAATACTTTCGTCAGCTATCCCGCGGGTGCCAATAAAGTCGCCTACAGCCTTTGTGACTAGAATCACCATCTGAGGCGAAAAAGACATAACCATCAATGGTCAAAGACATGTCAACGAAGCCATGACTAACCATAGTTGGCAAGATATAGGTTAACGCCCCAGTAAGCTCGAACATCACCACGACGACAGTGACAGTAATTCGCATAACACCACTCAAGGCAGCCGCAGCCCCAAGAAACGCATATGTCCCGGGTGTTATGCATGGGATATCGGGATCACAAACAGCAAACATCCCAGATTGGGGATAAGCTCTAATCATTTTTGTAAGAGGCTAGTTAGACAACAGTAAGGACGAAATACTCTTGCCTGTATATTGACTTGACGACAATGCCAACCATACGGCCAAAGGTTGCCCCAATAGCCATGGATGGTACAAAAATCCCTGCAGGAACCTTGGAGCCATATGAAACCACGACTAACCCCATGCGTATCACAGTGGCTAGTAGTAGGGAGTTAACCATGTGCCATTGCGCTGATAGCCTTGGCCAAGGGTTGACACACAATACGAATATAAAGCTAAAGTCGCACATACTGGCACAGATTATTGTAGTCGCCTCCGCCTTCGCATTCACGGAACAAAATGGACATCATCTCGGTCATGTCGATTCGCAAAAATCGGTTCGGATATCCGACGATGGCAGTCAAAATGACAAGAACCACAGCCTCGGCCACGGCGTGATTTGCCAGATGCTTTCGGCGAAATGCTGCAACTTGCATATTGAACTTGACCATAAACGCGCCATAAAGTCCCTGTGAACAGGCATCAGGGTCTCACCAAAGAGAAAAACAACGTAAACTGCAACCAACTCCGAAAATTCCAAGGATGACAAAGAAGATGATCTCAAAGAAGTGCCAGCCACGGCTATATGTCACCTGGAATAGAACAAGTTTTCCGGTACGGAAGGGGTTCATGACCTATAGAGAATACATGAGGATGCTTAATGAAGGTGAGAATTTGCACGGACGGAGAGCGTGAAGGTAGCGACCAACGCACAGACAAAACTCCGCCACATAGTCTTGATGCTGAATATGTGGCTCATTTCCTGCGCAAAATGTTGAATAAAAAACTACTCAAGCGTAGACGACGTGGGGAAGTCACCTCGATAGAAAACAACACCCCTCCAATTGGGGAACCAAACGCTACAGCGACGCCGGCAGCTGATGCAGCCGTGATAACCTCTCTCATTTTACCTGGAGCAGGCGTAAACGTGTGGAATCCAGGTGAAAATTAATTTCCACGAACTTGGACTTCGAGAGAAGCGCCGAGACCAACCGGCAACGAGGAACCCTATACAACATGCAACGTGCACAGACGGCCCTTCTTTTCCAACAGACAAACCAGAGGCGATGACCAAGGGCTGTACCTGATCAACACCCTACAAGCTGCACGAGTCAATGAACGTACCAGAGTAAGGCTTTTGATGAAGAATGTTCCAAATCCAAGAAACCCTTTCATAATAAAACCTGCAAGGATGCACTTAATTTCCGAGATTCCAGAGCCCGCAGCATAATGCGCCATAGAGCGAACTAGATGTGCCGCGACAAGTGAAAAGATGGCCTACAGAACAAATGGGTCTTCTCATATAAGCCGAATTTGATCGAACGTACTGCGAATGAAGCATAAGCCATCCATCTTACTGGAAAGGTTGAGCTCCAAGGGTGCCAAGCTGAACAAAACTCGTCCTCGGTGTCGACTTCCCAACAGCAGAACTGTTGATTTAGCCACCATCCATCAGTACAGAAACCATTTTTGATATCAGAAAGCCATTCAGTCACGATGGAAATGAGCGCAGCATTAACACCAATGAATATGCCTGACCGACGCTCAACAAAGGCAAGTCGCCGTAGCAAAGGAAGGAACGCACCGACCAAGGTTATTACAAACCAAGATTCGCCAGCAGTCAAAAGGGCCCAACATTTCGCCCACACCCAAGCTGGAGTTATTTCACCGTTGGGACCGCGGTGAGCGGTGCGCGACTTGTCGGCATCACGAATCCGCCTGTTTCTCTCTATAATCGAATCTTGGATCCAGTCTGAGATAAGAGGGATCACTTTCTTGTAAACGAACGGAACCACGAGGTATAGACCGCGGACATACCGATAGTCGTAAAATCCTCGTATCGCCTAGGAGTTGGTAAGATCCTTCAGAAAGTGAACAATGAGAAGGAAGCAAACCGAATGTGTTCTAATTCTTCCTCATACTCTTCGCCATCCCGGGGGCGCACGTACTGGCCGTTTTCACGACTCATTCGAAGAAATCCGCAACCAAGAGGGTGCAACGTACTCACACGCGTTACTTGAGACCAATTAGGAAGGTGGTCACCCAAAGTATCACGTGATTGAAACAATTGGATGAATCTGGTGTAATTTAAACCCCCAGCTTTCTTCGTCGTTCTAACTTGAATGGGCCGGGCTGGGAATTGCTACGGGAAAGAGCGTTTTGGCGACGAGTGAGTTCATGAGTACTTTTCATAGTCATCAGCTCCCGGAAAACCACATTTACGCGATGGCGATCAAGACGGATACCTTCTTTGGGTTGTGGTGTTACCTGGTAGGTGCTGCGGTCTGAGCAAACGCCCCAAAGCGGAACAAGTACTCCGTATCTCACGCTAAAATGGTGGGCAAACCAGCGTGTATCATTCTTCATTCTCAGTGACTCTTCTGCCCCGATGTGATATGATAGCTGTAACGGATGAGTATCGCGGATCTGTGATCTATTTGTGACCAGATTGTTCGCACATGAGGGGGACCTTTCGAAAAACGCGACATGCTGCAACCTCGTATTATACTGCGTCAACGGGATGGATGAGAGTACGTACGCATATTTCATAAGTTTTCAACGACATCGTTTTATTCTTGACTCTATCTCCAGGGTGTACGTACAAGCCCTTCTTTATCGTGACTCTTAACCCCATCAACACGGCTTTCTTTGCCTTCTCATGATCGGATGCATTGGGATCGCAATTTTACTTCTTTGATTTGAGATATACACCCTTCTTACTTGATGACAGATATGATATCCCAGGCCACACTATCTCGATCCATTACAGCATTGAGCGAGGTCTAGGGTAGGGAAGCGCTATGTAAGAAAACGCGCTGTCCGAAATCCCCGTCCCTCGTTCAATCGCTGTCAAGGTTAATCTCGCCTGCGGAGGACCGCGTTTTCCGTGGCGAATTCTAGATGGACTCAGAGTTACCCGCCCCCATTCATCCGTTGGTGATTTAGGCTCACGCCAAAGAAAAAAGACAATGGGATTCCGGTCATGAAGAGCTTGAAAGCCCATGTACGGTAAAATTGAAATACACTATAGGTTGACGTCTTTCGAGATCGTCGCCCGCCCACTTTGGAAGGACGTGGATACGGTCCGAGATCTCGTTTCCAGAAATGTAAAGTACAGACTTTGGGGTACATGCAGTCGTACACGGCATATTGTGAGTGTAGCTTAGCAAAGACATGGCAATTTTTGTTCTTGCATTTTCCATTCCCCGACGTTCAAGATCGATCTTCTCAATCCTAATATTCAATGAAATTCTACTCCGAGTCGCCTCAACCTGCTCTGGAATAAGATCTCGCCGGGCACCCCCCCAGACGGGCGAGTTTGAATCCCCGCTCAAGATGACAAATCGAGATGCATTTGGATGACTAAGCCAACATGAAGCGGAGGTTCAATCAAGTTTTTCTTGTTTGACGGGTACTTTCATTTGCCCCGCTCCACGATGTCGGCCACCACGGACAACGTCAAAGTCCCGTTTTTCAAGAAGGGGAAATCACGCCCGTCAACAGCTCGACGGCGATCGGTGTCACCTGGACCCTCTTCCACATCTGCCGCCTCCACTTCTCGTGTCAGCAACGACACCGCGTCTCAAGTCATCCTCCCCACGCGCAGAATGCCTACGAACCTCTTGAGCGTGGGTTCGAAACGGACCGTTGCACAGCGCGCAGAGAATACGGAAGATGATTACGATGACTCTCCGCGAGAAGGACCCGATGTCAAGTGGACTGCCGCTGGCTCTCACCTTCATGCGGCACTCGATATTGTCGCTGGCGATGAAATGGAAGAAGTTCTCGCTAAACGACGTCGAAAGGAGCGTGGGGAGGAGGAGGAGGAAGAGGCCCCGGAGGGGGTTTACAAAGGCCAAAGAGCGTATCGCAGCCATCTGAAGAAAGACAAGGAGATTCCTAAAGCAATGCGAATTGGTCCCCAAAGGAATGCGAGCACGATCCGGACTGTGACAATCGTTGATTACCAGCCGGACGTTTGCAAAGATTACAAAGGTGTGTCTGTTATTTCACCGTTGCCGTGGATCATACAATTGATGGTGCATCATTGCGCCTAGAGACTGGTTATTGTGGGTTTGGAGATACGTGCAAATTTTTGCACGACCGTGGTACTTGTGAGTAGTATTTGTACCCTTGGAGCGTATGCGAACATATAATTGAACCCGGTATTCTTAGACCTGGCTGGATGGCAACTTGATAAACTGGCCGAGAATGCCAAAAGAGAGGTGGAGGACGTGTCCGATTCAGCAGAGTCGGACGAGGATGTTCCCTTTGCTTGCCTTATTTGTCGGAAACCTTATACAGATCCGGTGGTCACTCGATGTGGTCATTATTATTGCTCATCGTGTGCGATAAAGCGATACGCAAAGAACTCCAAGTGTTTGGCATGTGGTGCACCCACCGGAGGCATATTCAATAGAGCCGATAAAGTCATCGCCAAATTGAACAAGACGCAGCCAAATGCAAGCGATGACAAACAAACCGGTGACGATAATAGAGGTATCAAAATCGAGGGCCTTGCCGACCAAGGAAGCGAACACGCTGAAAGTGACGGCGAGGAGAGTTCCGGAAACGAAGAGTAACTCAATACACTGTATGGTCCAGAACTTTGTCGCGCATAGGTATGATATCTGTAATTATACCTCTTATCCTCCCCTGCCCTCCACAAGCCAGTCTGCCGTACGAGGCGGAACTTGCAGCGTGACTCGCGAGCACATTGCCGGTCCTAATTTATCCCGATTGATGGCTAACCAAAGCAAGTATCATGTTTACGTTTCGAGCGTCAACCTTGAAATAATTTTTATGAACCGACGCAGGAAGATATGGCAGTTTTGTTGTTTTATTTGGTGTCTACGGTGTTCAAATACTTATGCGTTTTGTGTGTGAGGGCCAGGAAAACACCGCCTTCATGGGAATGGCATCCCTTCGCGTGACAGTCACTCCGTCACTTACCTTTGTCACATAGCGAGGCCTCCAAGGTTTCCATTCGCGGATGCAGATATTTCTTCCGATGGAAAACCTAGAGACCGTCGCCCCATCATCTTCCTTTTGGTATAATCAGCAAACAAACGGCAGATCTGTTGGATGTGTCCTTTTTTTCCAGTGCAAGGAAAAAAAGATAGATAACAACGTTCGTTCTCCGAGGACTCTTCTCCACGCTACTGAACAGGGGACAGATAGGTTACTAATCCAAGCGTGCGTCTATGCTTATTACATGCGACACGGGTTAACGTGACACGTTTCAGAAGCACGCATCTGGCCCGGATTAGCGACATGCTGGGCGTAACAGCGTGGTTGGGGAAGACCCGACCTGCAGGCCTCGAGGCGTGTGTTCTTCCCCCTTCTCCTCCCCCTTTCTTCTTGTTCCTATTTGCCCAGCACGCACAGGTCGCGGATGTCGTGCCGGTAGTCAGTTAATGCTAATGGGTGTTTTACTTTCGGAGAGAATCACCGGATGCATCGTCCCGCCGGGTCATGGGACGTGCATCATCCGTAAATGCAATTGGATAGGACCACCCAGCCACTAGAATGGATGTGGCCAAAAGAGCAATTCAACACCGAGACAGTGGCATCAACCAGGACGCTCGCCCGTCGTACATACGGTCGGTCCACAACTGGAAAGCAAATTCCAGGCGGTGTCATAGGGGATGCTCGCGATGCACTAGCGGGTGGAGCAGTGGAGTCAAGAGAGTACTAGAATACCCTCACGGAAACCGGGGTTGGCCCCGTCGGCATTATCTTTGGGCCGTCTGCGCCTTTTCTTCTTGTCTTTAAACTCCATGATCCAGGCTCTTCATTCTTACAACAAGCGGTGGAGAGAATAGGGTCCGAACAGGGGAATAATAGTGGTACTAGCGATCTGCGCTCGCATTTTTGGAGACGCATTCCAAGGGGATACGGACCGCAACCTCTACTGAACGGCCCGCTGGCCGTCCCTAAGCAACCGGTCACCCTCCCCTTGCGCTACTATGCGTCCACGTTTTCTCCGACCCTTCTCCGCGAGGCACTGGCGATTTCTCATCCTGTCACGTTGTAGAATCACGGACCGCGGTGCATTCTGCCGAGGGCTCAGGAAACCATCTCGTGAAAAAAAAAAAGCCGCGTGGGTATCCATCGATTGAAGCCCGCGATGCCAACTTCCGTCGGGGGTTGTGTGTGGAACCGCAGCATGTGTCGTGCAACACCACGCAGGTAATGATCACTCGACGTTTACGTTTCGCAAGACGCAAGTGCCGTTAAGCCACGGCTGAGCGCTTCGTAGAACGTCGGAAAGGCTGAACAAACATGTGGTGTCCCGAATTCCTTGTGGCCCTGTCTTCTATTATATCCTCCTGTTCATTTCGGTTCCTAGTCTGTTTTTTCTGTTTCTTGAAAAAAGTGCACCTTGATCACGTGAGCTGGCTCATCTGTTGGCAAACAGGCAAATATAATAATATGCTCTCGCCGTATTTTTATTTATTACCCAATATCAAACACATGACCACATCGAAAATTCTTTTTTTTTTACTATGCTTTCGTGATTATGCTGAAATCCGGAACAGTGGTGCCGGTCACAGGAATCAAATGCCTCCATTGCGTACGGCTTCATGGAGTATGCTTCCCCTTCCCGGGAATACTCCGAGGTTTGTCAATGGATTTACGTACATGATCATGTTTGTTAAGGGTCACACGGCAGTCACGTACGTACACGTTCACCGAAAAGTCCGTTTTGTATTTTATTTCTTCTGAGTTCACTTTTTTTTTTTTTTACCTTTTTTTTACCTTTTCTTTCTTCGATTCATTCATTCAAGCTGCTACGGGTGACGTGAACTTATATGTGTATATATGGATGAAGGGCTCAAGGCGTATGCCGAGGTCGAGTGCTCATATATAACGATGGTGACTTACTAGTAGTAGAGAAAGGAGATGGAAAGAGGGACTCGACTTTGCACTAGGGGTTGGTACTTACCAATCGCGATGACGACGCGCCAGCGAGGGTCGACTTGAGCACACGACAAAAGCAGGGAATAGATGACGGTGCAGGGATCGAAATGAAAAAAGGAGTATAAGGTGCCCTATTGAGTACCTGGCACCCTGAACGCGTTCACGAATTTTTCCGGCATGAGAGCTGAAGGAGCAATGGTTATAGGATGGTCCTGGCGTGTGCGGCAATGGGAGGGGGCCACATTGCAAGAGATTTTAAAATGTTTTCTCCACTCGGAATTCTTTGGGCAACACGTTGCATTATCATAAATGGGTCTGAGACTCTGAAACGTTTCGGTATGGATTGCGAGGAGAAAATGCGTGGCATGTCGACCCGGCAATCCAAAAAAAAAAAATCTAAGGATGAGAACGGAAAGCAGAACAAATTAAGTGAAAGCATTGTATACATATGTGTATATATACCTGAACCTAAATATACTAGAACGGCTCGTATATGATGGATGGTCTGGACCCAACAAGGGGAAAGAATGTGTGTATGCAATACGATCGAGAGCAGGCCCAGACAATAGTAACGGCAACAATATAACTGCATCATATCAGTAATAATAACAACAGGATGGGGTAGGCAAAAGCAACCGCCGTCCCAAGTCAAATCAATCCCTGCCCCTCTTACACGTGGGGTTTGAATGAAGGGCTCAAGAGCGAGGATCACTCAGAGCCGGAAGAAGAAGGGATCCACCCAAGTCCAGACGCCACATTCCAAACATCCGCGCCGAGCCGAGCCTAGTCCTAATTCCACGTTCTCAGGTTCCGAGCCCTAGCATACCGAGGGGCGGCTAGTGCAAAACTCTATCGAGGCATTTCATCACAACCGTTGTCAATGTGGCGTTTGAGTGAATCTGCACGACTAAAGTCTTTCCGACAGTACCGGCATTTGTGCAATACCGGAGAGGTAGCATGGACCGTTTCGTAGTGTCGTCGGCGGTCGTGCAAGCGTGTAAAGGAGCGATCGCAAAGATCGCACGAGTAGCGTTCACCAGCGGTGATCGTGCCAGTATGGGTGTTTGGGAGTGCATGATGGTGATGAGGAGACCCAGTACCATGGGACGTGCTGCTTCTGCCGCTCGCTCCAGAGGTGTGTGTCGTCGATGCGGGGGGTGCGTGCACGACGTGCTGCGGATTGGGGGACATGTGATAATAGGGCTCGACAGTTGAGCGAGAGCGTGCTGGGGAAGTGGATCCCGTCGAGGAATAGAGCTGGTAAGTCTGAGATGGAGTGGGAATGAATTGCTGCTGCTGCGCGAGATGGGGGTGGTGTCGAGACGCCTGGCCTAGGTGGGGTGTCGCGTACGAGCTCGGCGGAGAGTTAGTGGAGTGGTATTGGTCGATGACGGCTCCCTGAGCAGAGGTCGCGTAATAGGAGCGATGGTCGTCGGGTGAGCTATGTGTGGCGTAGGGCGTGTATGAGTACTGGGAGATGTTCTGATGCGCTGTGAAGACAGAATCCGTCAGTGAAAATAACGTGAATGACACGAGGGACGCACCCATGGATCCGGCGGGCAAGTGGGACGCCGAGGTGACAGCGGCGTATGGCATGGATGAATGGTGGTGAGACTGATCTGCATAGGATGGGGCATAGTCGGTGGGCGATTGGGGCGAATGGGCGGAGGGATGAACTTGGTGAGCAGTGGCAGGGTAGTGGTGGTACTGCATTGGAGGACTTGGAGGAGGGCAGAGGACTGGACTGTTGGAAAGCGACCTTGAGGGGAGGGAGGATTATATACGAAAATGTTGTTGTAATGGGCTGGGCGTCGCCTGCCATTGCATGTCTTAGCAACGTACCTTAATGAAGGGAAGTGTTACTAAATCATTACCTCTCAGAGAGTATAGTAAGGCCGGGATGGACTGCACGCACATATCATTCCGGTAGCCATCGTGAATTCGGATGGGACGGGAGCGATAGCGGGCACGGGGCGAAGCGTGGAGAGATCTAGAGAAGGGCGATGAATGCCCAGGGACGAGTCGGATACGGTTCGACGATGGCGCTGGAGGTGTCAATGGAGTGGGATTGGCCGGGGGAGAACTTGAGAAGGCTCCACTTGGACAAGTTCTCCGTACGAAGGTGCACCTGAGATTGCAAGATCTCGGCACTTGAATCGATGTTGAACAAAACAGCTTAGCTGCTGTGCAACCGACACGCGCTTTCGCTCTCACGCGCACACTGAGCCATGCCGGCAGACGAGTGAGGAAATAAAAGGAAAGAAAAAAAAAAAAAGTGAGATCTGGCGAAAACGCAAAATTGGTTAGAGTACTCCAAGATGGGTGGGTGGGAGAGTACCTGAAACTTGACTTTCGAGATCGAGAAGGGATCGTCCCTGGTACCGTAACCACGATATATCAAGCACGTTAAATCTGCGTATGATGCATCCCTACGGCATCTTGATATGGGGGCCCTTCAAAATCTCCTTCAACTTGAAGCACGATCCTTTCATCTAACGTTAAGCGGAAAGATCCAATATGTAGATGTGATTCCACCCCGCACAGCCCACAGAAGAGAAGAAACACAATTATCGGGTAGTTCCCCGCTAAAATTCACCCCGCCTGCTAGCTCTCACTAGCAGCGCCCCCACAATATGCCACCGAACGTCGGCGTCGTGACAACCGCCTGATCATCGTCCCGCCAAAGCCACAATATGTCCAGGTTCACCATGCCGCCGTGGGACAAGCACCGCGCCCAGTCCCGAGGGGATGTCGAGAAGTTGCCAGCCAAGCAAATTTGATTACTTTCACGGCTCTGAGTGCACCCGGTGTCATTACATCCCGTCGACATCGAACGGGCTCTGCGAAGATGATGTACCAGCAAGTTCGGGACTCATCAGATCCTGTCAATTAGCCTCCCGCAGTCGTTCGCCCTGTTTAGTAGACGACTTGCTGCGTCTTTTTTTGCTCGTTTTTTCCCAGAAACGGCGTAAATACTCGATTCGCGCTGTTGGGTTCATATTGACAACTGCTTGCTGCCAGCTCGGTGCGATTACACCCCCTTTCAGCCCATTTTATCCGTCTTGCGTTGCGCTCATCGGATTACACCGATGTATTTACCACACGTGTTCCCGCGACCGCACCGCGATCATAGCCTGTCGTCGTCGCGCGGTGGCAAAACGATCCGTCGTTCGCGTTCGCTCATCCTATTTGTTGGTCTCAGCGTGCACGCGCGAGCTCGATCTCCCGAGTACGTGCGCGTAATACGCCCATACGTAAGTAAAAACACCGAACGGGGTTAGGAGGGAAAATCGGCCATGAACGTGATCTCGGGAGCGACAAGGGCTGCGTCGGGCCCAACACGCGCACATACCCATATGCTGATGTCGCGAACAGACGTCAAACGTTGGTCTTCCGAAGCCGACATCCGAAACCTAGACGCATACCATCTGACCTGACCGGCATTTTCCAAGAAGACCACCTGGTCCCTGTGCCATGCATAGCTGACGCTGACTGGCGATGTTTGTCAGCGCGCCCGATGCACACGGGTGGTGGGTGAAAAGGCTGGGAAGGACCCCAAATGCTTTGTCAGCCCAGTCGAGGTTGCAACTTCTTCCGCCAGATGGAATGTGTCCCCAAAGAGTCTGATCGAACAAACCATGCAACGCGACTGCCTCGAGGACGGAGCCAAGGCACCCTGGCAAATAAAAAATCCCGTATTACGCGCGTCGTGGAAACCTAACCTTGCGAGGTGACGGTGCAACGCAACACGGAAAGGAAACAAAAAAGTCATATGTTATTCGACATACTTACGCACCGACAAATATGGCCCGGAGCCCTGAGCGATGGTGATCACGACGTCGCGAGGGATTCGCCGAGCAGGGTCTTGCAACGACTAGCAGAACATGTTTTCATTTTTAATTTAATTTTTTTTGGGCGAGATCGTATGTCACGAGGATCCAAAACAACTGCAAACAGCCGTGCAGTCGCATCCTTGGGACTGTGCATGCGTCAGCACCAAAATGGCTCCCTTCGACCTCGACGCGTGCATAGAACAGCTTCTTCGCAAACAGCTCCTGCACGAGGCCCTCCTCCGCGAAATATGCGAAAAAACAAAGGAGGTCCTCATGAGAGAGTCCAACGTCGTCCATGTCTCCGCCCCAGTCACCGTCGTCGGCGATATCCACGGGTGAGCACTCCTCCGTCTCCCGTGTCCTCGTTGACACGCCGCCATCCTCCAAGTCAGTTTTATGATCTCATCGAGATATTCCGCATAGGCGGTTATGCTCCGCATACCAATTATCTCTTTCTCGGTCCGTCCTTTTTCTGCGCATAATCTCATCGAGTGGCTCACGCTCCAGTGATGATCCGGCCCATCCAGGCGACTACGTTGATCGCGGCCTCTTTAGTGTAGAGACCATCTCTCTTTTGACGTGCCTCAAGCTACGATACCCCGATCGCGTGCAGCTTATTCGTGGCAACCACGAATCCAGAGCGGTCACCCAAGTGCGTGTTTCCTTTTGCCCCCTTATTCCCCTCCTCATCCTATTTATAAAGACGTACGGATTCTACACAGAATGCGTTCGTAAATATGGCTCGTCACACGTGTGGACCTACTTTACAGACATGTTCGACTTCTTAACGCTTTCTGTCGTGATCGATGACCGGATATTTTGCGTTCATGGTGGTACGTGCCATTGAGGCACCTCTTCGGTATTAGACGGCAGTTGTGATGGGCGGATTATGTTCCAGGTCTCTCGCCTTCTATCCATTCAGTCGATCAGATCAAGGTCGTCGATCGATTTCGAGGTATGCCCTGTTTTTCGTCGCTTCCTGTTTGAGGCTCCGCACCTCAATGGGTTGGCTTGGCAGAAATTCCTCACGAGGGCCCCATGGCCGATCTTGTGTGGTCAGATCCAGATGCAGAGAAAGAAGACTTTGCAATATCACCTAGGTTCGTGCTTTTTCTCCCACAGTACGGACAAGCGTGGACAGCATAGCTCCACTTACTCCACTGCCCTACTTCTCTGTCGTCTTGTTCCTTCCATGTCACAACATTCATGTGTTGCACACAGAGGTGCTGGATATACCTTTGGTTCCGGCGTCGTCCACAAATTTCTCGAGATGAATAACATGACGCACATACTCCGCGCACACCAGCTTTGCATGGAGGGCTATTCATCCCTTTTCGACAAGCACTTATCCACGGTATGGTCTGCGCCTAATTACTGTTATCGCTGCGGAAATTCGGCGAGCATCCTTGAAGTGGGGCCTGGAGGGACCATGTACTTTAACGTATTTGAAGCTGCGCCAGAGAACGAGCGGGATGGACCGAGTCATCAGGCAACCCAGAACGCCGGCGGCAAGGTTTGTAATTTGATCTTAAGGATAGCTTTGTTTATCCTCCCTGCTCCTGAACTGAGCTGATACGAGTATTAGCTCCCTGAATACTTTTTGTAGACGTACAGCTCGGCTTGCACGTCGCCCTCCGCTCCCAAGGTGGGATCTACGATCAGGCACGCTGCGGACTACCTTCTCTCGGTCAGCACTATCATCGTCACCATCTTCACGAATTATTCCCGTTGTCATCATCTGTTTTCTTTGGAACACACTTCGGAGGCTATAGCTGTGTGTTACCATGCCTCACTTGGCGCATTTACGATGTCCACCCTTCATTTCGCAGTTTGCCATTCTGCGACGTTCTTTCCCCCTGCCTGCGAATGTCAGAACACCCATCGTGTTGCACGGGATGAGGTCAAGTGGATAACAGGTTGGAAGGATGATGGCCCTTCAGTAATGGGGGAGGAATCGTTTGTGGAGAGAGCTTGCGGAGAGGTGTGGAACAGCATTGATGATGATCCGAGAGAGCAAGGAGTGGGCAGGGCAGATATTAGTTGAGCATTACTAGAACAGCGACGAGAACTCGTGCACGTTTAATCAATACCACACTTGCATGAACTGCTTGCTTCTGGTGCCACGTGGGCGCTGTTGCTTCGTTTTGACAGAGTCCTCTGTCACCTTCTCCCTTGCTTTGAACCGGGGATGATAAGATGCACAATAAAAGGTAAAAATACAGCGGGCCAAAGTTAAAGTCAAGGCTAAACAGCTCCGACGAGCTCTGACAATCGTGTTCCACGCACTACGGCAACGGGTGTGATACACACCGAGGCAGCCGCGGCTATGAGGACAGGTGGGATCCCATAGGCTGTGGTTCATGTTAATATGTGGGCACACCAGCACTCACATACTCCAGGAGACTCTTCTCCGGCCACATCGGAGCTGCGGAAGAATGTCCACACTCCGAAATGGGACAACGCTTGGGATGAAACGAGCACTGCAGGATCCCGCATGATGCTTCCAACTTGTCGGGCACGTGTTCGCTGGGCTCGTCAATTGAGATGTCGTGATCGCGCTTGCGCGGGGATTGCTCTGCTATTTTTCTCTCCCTTATTTCTTTCTCTTCTCTTCTTTCCCTTTTTTCACAGTGCTTAAAGGTGGCGTCGGTCGGGTCAGCCTTCTTGATGAGTCATCAGAATTCTTATTTGCTTATCATATCGATCGTAGGGATGTTTATTATTTTCGCGGGAGCGGGGTGCGCTCGCCGTTCGGCGGTCTTTCTTATTCATTCAGGTCTACCGTGTTCGAGAATCTGTACGATATTCGTTATGGTGATACGTCGGCACGGTGACTTCCAGTCAGGGGGCTGCCAGTGTTTTAACATGTCAATCCGTATCTCCTTTGTCATCGCGCGACTCTTGGGTGTAACAATAGAACTGAAGAAGGGAAAGGGCGCATGCTCCATCTCATAAGCATCGTGCGACACTAACGACACTCCATTCCGTATGATTGATGTGCAAGGCCGGTGCGAACATTTAACCACTTGAAGCATAGTAAGCATTCCAGACGGGCCAGAGTGGGCTTAGGTACGAAGCAATACCAAAAAGGGCGTTGTCCTTGTCGTTTGCCCGCATGTGAATCCACAGCCAATGCAGAAACGCGGAGCGAGAGAGGTACAAGACGAGCGCCGACCTGAGAAAGGGGACGTGATAACGGCAAATAAACTGAGCAGGGAGTAAATGCGACCGAGGTCAGACCCCGCACGACTCGTGGGCAGGGTTCTGGAACGTGCCGCGTGTTTTTGGGTCCCGAGCAAGATTAATAGAAAGGGCGAGCCAATAGATCCGAGACCAGGGTACCCGACGGCAAGATCTCAGAGAACGTTGTGGGGCGCAAGGTGAATTGAATTGGACAAAAACGTCCGTGTTTGGGACCCGCCCGACTGTATCGATCGTTCGAATCCTCACCCCCAACCACTTCGGTTTCATGTCCTGGTCATCTATGTAGGTTTGCGGCCCATGACTGTCTTGATTATCTCTTCCGCGGTCTGGATCCCTACTCTCGGCCTCGAATGCCACATTTTCTACACAAGTATCAACACTATGCCATACACGTTGACATGTATCATCCACGCCTGAACCCACCTTCCTCATTGGCGCCGCCATAGCACCGCGGGCGTGTACAGCAACTCGCGAAGTCCCCTCCGTATATGTCGCACTGTGTACGTACCAGAGGCGGATATGATGGTCGGGTAACAGAAGGGCGGGTTCTAGGAGAGAGGGAAAGAGTAACGGTAGACAGGGAGCGATGCAAAAGCCATTATGAGGGAATGTCAAATTAGCAGAGGCGGGGATTTCGGCACGTCCTGGGGTGAGTTCAAGATGAGATGATCAGTAGACGGCGACTGAGGCAGCTGCGGGGGATGCTGGGCGGAATGCTGACGCAGCATATTTTCGATTTGATCAAGGGCCGCAATGAACCTCCATATTCTGCACAAACAAAATCAGATATGAAACAAGGAGTAGAATACAAAACGAGCTTGCCTGCGGGATACACGGCTGCTGAGCAATAGCCCCGAAGTTGCACCTTGGATGGGAAAATACGGATGATGGGCGAACATGCACTTGAGCAATGTAATGGCGTCAGTCTGAAACTAGCGCAGGGGCAGGAACAGCGTGTGAAACACACCCAAGCACTGGAATGTATCCACAGATAGTCGAGCAAAAGGACTGATTCGGAGCTGGAGATTGCTTTGTGTGCGTAACGAGAATATATAAAGCCTAGCTCTAAATTACCCACTGCAAGTATTCCAGGATGTTGCGGTATGATGTTGGTTAAAACCCAATAGTATAAATCATTAACGGACTAAATGGATATGTAATTGAATGCGACACGTATGGGCTTGGACTTACAAAAATTTGCACTGAAATATCATTAAGATCGACGTGACCAGATATTGAAGCGGAAAAGCACCAATATGCGTGTGGTGATCATGAATGCACCTGAAATGCAGCGGTGCTATCCTCTTGTAAGGTGTGTACCTTGATAGAGCACGGAAGGGATAGAAAGGTGCGTTGAGAAGGATCACGGGGTAACCCAGTGGATCGACAATTGGTGATGGAAAACAATGATGTAGAGTGGGGATGGGGAGAGAACGCAAATCAGCCATGTAGACACGGTGAAAATATCTTTCAAGGCAAAAGAGCGGGCGAACTCAACATAGCTCGGTGAATCCAGAAACCTTTGTAGTAGTATGGTATCTATCAAAGACCCGAGACCATCGTGCCTTGTCACTGGAATGAGGTTGTCAAGAGTATCTGACCGTCGACCGTCACCAAATGCATCGTACTCAGGCTCGCATCCTCATCTTATTCCTGTACGACCGCCCATTTTTCTCTCGCCCCTTCTGCGATGTCTCCAAAGGCGATCCTCAAACCAGCAAAGCAGGCATCCACCACCCCCATGCCGCCAGCGGCGCCCATGACCAAGCTGGCTGCATAGTAAAAGTTGGCATTCCCTCTTCCTTCGATCACCCAAAGAGCATGGAAGAGGGGTAAAAGAAGAGCTGCATGAGTATGTACGAGGGTTGTGACAATGGGATGGCGAAGGTCTATGGAAGAATACTATTAGCCACCCCACCATGATCCGCTGACAAAAACACATACATGGAGACACTTCGGGGAAAAGCACAAACATGCTCAGGAAAAGCCCAGGGTCAGCGAGGGTGAGGTATGCCTTGAAAATACCGAGAATACCGACAAGTAAGAATGACGCATACAGGGCATCATGTCTAAGACACCGTTATACATGTGCCCAATACGGTCAATGGTCGGCTTACTGGAATTTGATGCAGATCGGCAAGACATAAATCGCGAGATGAACCTCGGGTCATAAGTCAGAAAAATGTGAACCAAACGAGTCGAACAAAAACACACAGAGAAGACCATGAGGAAGAATGGCCGGAAATGGTCAAACATTTCCGTAAAGAAGTACCACCACAATCCAGGGTTGGGCGTCAGATCCGGAAGGGCCCAACTGTCGCATAACTCCATCGGCGACGAACGTATGAACCAGTTGGTCAAGAAAGCACGCACCTGGCACCCCAAGTTTCGCGCATCCATCCCCACTTTCCACGTACGACAACTAAGCAAGCACCCAAGAGAATGAGCCAATACATAGCGAATAGACTAGCATATTTGCCCATCCTTCGGATAGTACCCTTAAATTCCTGCGGAAAAGCAAGTTGGGATATTGGAGACGTGCCGAGCAACATCAAGGCCGGAATGAGAAGTATGAACGTCGGTGGGGAAAAATGTGTTGCAAATGCTAGTGCCAAAAGAGCTGCAGACGAATTTCCTGCGGAAAACAGATTAAACGTGATCCTTTCAGCAAGTGGACCAACAGACCTTTCGAGGCGAACATAAGAGTCAAAAGTACTGCTGTGTTTTCGAAAGTGGACGTAGCAAGCGCTAGCGACGGAAGAAAGAGGTAGGGATTCAGGAGGTATACTGCGACGACCAAGCCGTCGCGACCACCTGGGCTTTTAGTGATGCGTTGCCGAGCATGCCATATACGCAGTAGTGCCCAGGCACCTACTACATCGCTCAATGCCCATATGATGGGCATAGGTGGAGATAGAGTAGAGAAGACGGACAGAAACAGTGGGGACTGAGGCGAATAAACAAACGTTCCTAACAGGGCTGGAAACGAATGCGACTCACGTGTCGAAAAATGCCTCCTGCATAAGGATCAACATTGTGATTGTGAAGCCAGAGACCTTCCTTCACTGTTGAATGGCAGTTCAGACATGGTCAATGGTTTCAGCTAATGCGAGAGGTGAAAATGAACTGACAGCGGGAATATGAGGTTAGCGGAGAAGACAGTTGGTGGTCGTGTTGAAGTCTACTTATTAACGGTGATGGAATAAGCGCTAATAGCAGTCTGAGCGACACGAGTGCTGCTGAGAGCGACGAAGAGCCCATAAATGAAGCTTGCCAGTGGATATTGAATATCTGGATTCAACCGTAGTGTGTGTGAACTTCGCAATGCCATTTTTGGAGTTCTCAAATAGCTACACACTAAAGTGCTTATGCCATTTACCACATGTATGCCGAAAATCCCGAGTGTGCTACTAGCGAAGGTACCAAACAACCCCTCATAGAGCCACATGGATACGATTGAGCTTGGCATTGGTATGTTGTCAGCTCACATACATATGGATTAAGCTTGTAATGTGAGGTCCATCTGAGGCCAGGCAGATATCCCATAGATCACAGTATGTTATGTCATACAGGGTGACACCTCAAACGTGGTCAAACAAGTCCAACCAACTGACCCAGTAATTATTTAAGAACAGATTGCACCTAGTAAACATCCCAAGATGGGCATGCAAACTTTAAATCATATTTCAAGTATTTGTCAAATATGTATGCTTTTAATACTCATATATAGGGTGGATATTTCTAAATGCATAGCAATGTAATAACCCCATATCTAACACCATCTTCAAAATATGCTTTAAAATTGTCATAATGAAACATTTAAACACATTTGCCACATATTTTTACCTAAAAAAGGTAATACATGGGTGGCTTCTGTATATAATTTGTGCTGACTACTGAAATTGAAAATATAAGTGGCTCATTTTTGCAACAATTTCAGAAAATGTTTGATGATCTGTAAGTATAAATTATTTCAATACCAAGGGTAAACTATGTCAATGAAACATACTTATGGCTCACTTAGCAGCCCATCAGTAAGCCACTTAACTATAAGTATCACATTACTCATAGTAAAGAAAGTTATAAGGTTCCTGGAAAGAGCAATAAGTTGAAGTGTATCTAACAAAGTGAATACTTACTAATACAGGTAAAGAAACATCATCCTATGCATTAAGAAACCCTCAAATTTACTCTAGTTAGATATACACAAGCTGTCAACATCACAGCTATTGGCAAACAGGATACAATGCTCCTCATAGAAGGCATATTAGTGAAATAATAGTTGGATTGTTGTCTTGAGCCTGATCTCCAGCAAAATAATGCAGAAAGTTTACATTCCTCTAGCTGGTTTCATCAGTTCTGCTGTCTGAATTGATATGAATGGTTGAGAGAACTTTGTATTTGTATTTGGAAGTTCATATATGTTACATTTGCTCATGCTGATGCCATAGAGTCTCTAACATGGAATCAAGTATATTTCCACATAACAAGTATGGGCAATGGCCATCCACAAGTGTGGAATATCAACCCAGATAGCAGTAATGTTTTTCTCTCTCCTTTCTCTTTCTATTCCAATGATTTCATGCCAGATACACTTTTTTTCTTGCTTATAAATCCTGCCAAGCAATCTTACATTGCATGCTTGATTCACTTTTATGATTATAGCACCAGTTTTCTCATGCTATATCTATTATACTTTGCTCTAGATAGGATGGAGTGTAGCCCTTAGAAGACTTGACCTTCCAAGGAAAGATGAGTTCTGGTCTAGAATATCCTATTAGCACATCTGCATGAATAGGATCATGGATAAAAAATGGAGTTCAAGGGATTCAGCAAGAGATGCACACCATATGGCTATCACAGAATATCAGAAACAAAAAATGTTAGAGATATCCTTAGGGAGCTGAAGCAGAGGGTGAAAATTAAGCCTATAATTAAGGGAGACTAAAGCTAGAGTATATGAACAAAGTGCTAGGAGTTTATATAGTACAGGGAATATTTTAGAAAAAAATCAAGAAGGCAATGTCTATAAGGAGAGATAATCAAAGATAGCAAGAATGGAATAGATATGAGTTAAAAATAAGAGATAAAGGATCTAGTGTTTGAAACACTCCAACTACTAAGGTCTGAACATAGAGATGAAGTAGGTCATTGATGTCTCCAAGAGTGTCACCTTGGACTTTGGCACCAAGGGTTTTAATAGATACTTGCTGGTGGAGTCTTGACACTAGGCCTTGTTGCCTAGGGTTGAATATCTGGCCAGCTCAAGGACTTGAGAGGACTTCTTTAATGGAGAGGAACTCCCTTGACTTTGGAGGAAATCTCCAAGACTTCAAGACTGGGGATTTATATATGAAAAGACTATGTACATATATATACATGGGATCTAAGATATAATATACACTAACTAAATAATAGTCTGTTATCGTTCAATAAGAACACTCTAAGAATCTAAAGAATAGATATAAGTCATTAAAGTTTATAAGAAGCATGCCATGCTGTCAAAGCATGTTGTCATGACAAATAAAAAGTGTCCTAGTGCATGAGGCTAGCATGTGCATCTAATAAAGAGTCATAGCCTTCAAGGCTGTGGTCATAAGGTTACTGTTATGCTTCGACTAGATAGGTAGGAGCATAGCCCTTGTGAGGCAAGAACTAAGTTGACAAGTTACCCTTGGATTAAGGGTTCAAGTTAATTCTGGATAGTGTCCACTCAACAGTAGGATGAAGTCTGGTTAACTAGGAGATCAAGTGAAAGAGAGCGCTTGGGAGCTGGCATGAAAGGAAGATGTATTCAAGAGAATACAAGAGAGAACTAAGCTAAGGTACAGGTAACCCATTGAGGGATTTATATATGTAAAAGGGAACTTGAGGGCAGGCTCATAAAGTACAAACAAGGAAGTAAGTGGTAAGCATATATGAGTGAGCACTGACTGATGTATCAGTCAGCAAGAAATGATGAGTCAATGGAAATGTGTTATAAAGAAACTAGTATACTGGTATGATAGTTGTGAGAGAAAGTTGAGTTAACTATTGTAAGAAGAAAGATAAGTCCATATATATATATGTGTGTTAAAGAAAGAAATAGAAACTAAGGAAGAATCGTAACATTACCCCCTTAGTACATCTCAAGCTAT